>JAMZAV010002972.1:0-71292 GCA_024449915.1 Sweltsa coloradensis
ATAAAATATAATCACTGTCGCGGATTAACCTAAATTTTGAATGTGTAACAGAGTATAAAGGAACCACATTTTCTACAAATTTGCATTCCGAGGAATTCGAAGTAAATTCTCATCAGCTGCTCTATAATTAAAAGATGATGTTCAGAGCGTCATCGTCGTCAGAACTAGAATAATCCACAAGGGCTTCTACAGCCAGTCTGACAGCTAGCTGACGGTCCGCCATTTTTATGATACAGATGCTACAAACACCCAGTCCGAAACGAAGAGCACATTCATATGCTGTTACCCCCACTCCTTACGCTGCAGCCGTAGCATCCGCGGCACATTTCGGAATGCGCTCCTAGCGGTTTCAGCGAGCGAGGGTGTACAATGCACTGGTAAAGGGGTGGGGGGAAACCGTTTTAAATTTTGAATGAATGTCGACCGTTACTTTTCTATCTTTTACTGCTTTTACCTATTAGTCGCAGATGCGTTGCCGAGATGGTAAGACCTATGCTGGTAAGTAAGAGCAATACAAACGCATGCGATAATACAACTACCAGACGCTTCTTCAAACTACAGGTAAGACATACGCCAGCAGTCAGATCCCGATCCCGACGAAGTTGTCATACAAGTCAATAAATACACCCGAGCCAGAAGCAGTTTCCATATACTAAGGTAGTATATTATTCGCACGTACCCAAGCCAGAAGTAGTTTCCATACAAAGGTAGTATATTCGCACGAGCCTAAGCCAGATGCAGTTACATACTATTACTAAGGTAGTATATTCGTACGAACCTATAAGATTTTAAACAAAATATTGTCTTGTAGAACCAGAACTTGAACCTTTAAAAACCGTAAATATAGGCCTATCTAAAATATATTTTAAAGTGAATCTAGAATATATTTCCGGCACATCTAAAATATATACCTTAAAATTAATATATATATGTAGGTTGGGGTAGAGTATACTAGTGAAGATATAACATCAAAATACATTTATTATGTAAAACATATATTTGTATTACATCAAAAAATATATGTTGACCAATTATATCTCAAATATATTTATGACATATGGTAGATTCGGGGTAAAAATATAAATAAATAATATGAAATAATATCCTTAAAATATACGAAAAATATATTGCTGCAATGTATGAAACATATGTGTCAATATATGGAAAGACTTTGTATTTGAGATACATTTGACATATAAATAAAAATCTAAAAATATATATCTCATACCATATATCTCACATATCCTTAAAGCTGCCAATTCTTGTGTATCTAGAATATATTCTCGAAATACATTAATAATGCACTTGTGATATAATGTCAAATACATTTGTGATATGTACGACATATATTTGCATTACACCAAAAATATATGTTGACTTACTATATCTCAAATGTATAGATACTATATGTTTGATTTGTGGTAAAAATATAAATACATTATATGAAAAAATACCCTTAAAATATACCAATAATATATTGCTGCCATGTATGAAACATATTTGTCAAATATATGGCACCACCTTATATTTGAGATACATTTGATATATATGTAAAATATTTAAAAAATATTTCTCTAACATATATCTCACATATCCTTAAAGCTGCCAATTCTTGTGTATCTAGAATATATTCTCGAAATACATTAATAATGCACTTGTGATATAACGTCAAAATATATTTGTAATATGTACAACATATATTTGCATTACATCAAAAAATATATGTTGACCAATTATATCTCAAATATATTTATAGTATATGTGTGATTCGTAGTAAAAATATAAATATATTATATGAAATAATACCCTTAAAATATACCAAAAATATATTGCTGCCGTGTATGAAACATATGTGTCTAATATATGGCACCACTTTATATTGAGATACATTTGATTTATATGTAAAATATTTTAAAATATATCTCTAACATATATCTCACATATCCTTAAAGCTGCCATTCTTGTGTATCTAGATATATTCGTGAATATATCAATAATATATTTGAAAACGTATTTTAAAAAATATATTTCAGTTATATTAATTTCAGTGTGGACATTGTGCGAGATGAGTCTCACTATTCATGGGCAGCGCTAATAAGCCTCACTGCAGTGTCTGCTGCAACGTGCAGTGTTCGCGATACATTGTGCGAGATGAGTCTCACTATTCATGGGCAGCGCTAATAAGCCTCACTGCAGTGTCTGCTGCAACGTGCAGTGTTCGCGATACGCTGCTAGCATGGCTGCTAAGCCTGGCTGGGTCGTACACGATGTAATGTAATTCCACAGCTCAGTGACAGACTAAGACGATACGACGTTGAGGCAGGGGTGGGAAGACCGTCGCTATGTAAAACAAGTAGATTACACTTATATATTTCAACTTATAATGATGATGATTTTTTTGCTTTACGTATATTAATGCAATTGCACAAAGGCTATTCGTGACAATGATTGGTGATTGATGACGGTGAAGTACATACAAAAATCTATGTCATTTGCGGCATTGGAACCCACGTTCTCGAAGAACCATATACTTTTCGGAGCAGCGCCCTAATCGTATGTGTCACCGCGGACGCTTTATTTCTACTTCCACAAAGAAGTTACAATAAAATGTAAAGATTATAAATTGAATTGGATCCATGGTGTGTCACATAGTATGTATGCGTATTTGTGAGTTTGGAATTTGTTGAATAAATTTAAAAAATAATAATAACAATATTGCAACAATGCTTTATAATATTATGATAATAACCGTTTCAGAAACAACACATTTAAATTAAATTTATGTTTTAACATGGACCGATAACGAGTTGAATTAAACTAATTTATTTAAAACACATTCTTCTTTAACTGCATGGCTACCTTGATTACACATTTGAACTTTTAAAATAATTTGGTAGGTTTGACATCAAATTTACTTGAAATTCGATTGTCTGCTAAAAGTTATGTTACAAACTGGCTTTTTATTGTAAATATGCATAAGTCTCAAGAAAAGAGTAACAGTTGGAGCCCATAACAATATTATTATATATTTTACAATTTTATTAAACAAATCGATTTCAAATCCCACTCCTAAAGACTTAACATTGTTTGAACGTGTACGCGTTGATTGAATACCCATTCAACAGCTTGTTATAGGCACAATACAACAATGTGATGTAGCACAATGCAGTAGACCACCGAACAAGCGGTCTTCTAACATAATATAATAGGTACTGTAGTTTGTACAGTGACGATGGCGTGCTGAATAACGTTATTTAATCAGCGGTTGTTTCACTGATTTTGATTAATCTGTTTTCCGCGACGTGTTTTGCATGTAGTTAGACATCACGCATTACCGGTTATTATAACATGTGATTGATTGTGAGCTTTCAAGGAAATGTTTTAAGCATATTGACTGTGTAATGCCACGGTTATGACAACAGACAATACCCGGTAACAGTAGTTTTTATATTCAAACGTAAATGCTTCGTGCTAACACATTTCTAATAACTACCACAATCATGCAGACTGCACCGCACCACACCACACAATTTATCACATCACATCACACCACATATCGTGGATATTTATTATATGTGTATGCTATTTTAAACACAATAGCTAATGTCAGTTTGTATGTTTATGTATGTAATGTTACATATACATTTAATTGGATGAGCGTAGCGAGCGAAGCGAGCGAAGCGAAAACTTCAATTTCACTGACCCCCAAAAAATTTAGCTCCAATAATTTTTGTTTTTTTTTTGTTTGTTTGTATTTTTGTCTGTTTGTTAGCAGGATTCCGGGCAAACGGCACAAGCGATCTTGATAAAATTTTGAGGGGACCTTCGTTTTCTCTGAACTTAGAGGTGTATTGCTTTTGGGTACAATCGAAGAAATATTTCTCATGAATATCGTACTTTTACGATTTTTTTCGATTTTTAGTGCGATATTTTCGTCACATTTGGGCCGATTCTGACCAAACGGGTGGGGCTACATCGTTCATATTTCACATGGACATTAAGATTATGGTGATGTAGTACCTTTTGAAAGAAAAAGTTGAAAAAGTTAACTAGAATCTATAGAAATAAAGGTTTTAATATAGTTTTTTCAATTTTTATGCGATATTTTCGTCACATTTGGGCCGATTCTGACCAAACGGGTGGGGCTACAACGTTCAGATTTAACAAGGACATTAAGGTTATGGTGATGTGGTACCTTTTGAAAGAAAAAGTTGAAAAAGTTAACTAGAATCTATAGAAATAATGGTTTTAATATTAGTTTTTCAATTTTTATGCGATATTTTCGTCACATTTGGGCCGATTCTGACCAAACGGGTGGGGCTACAACGTTCAGATTTCACATGGACATTAAGGTTATGGTGATGTGGTACCTTTTGAAAGAAAAAGTAGAAAGAGTTAGTCAGAATCCACAGAAATAAAGGTTTTAATATGAGTTTTTTTAGGTTTATAATACCAATTAACAAGTAACAATAGAAACTTGACAACAATCACCTACAATGCATTCAAAAAGCACTTGCAAAGGAAAAGTGTAAACAAACGCAAAAAACGCAAACAAAAAACTTACAAAAAACCGCTCATCCATCAACGCGGCGGGACTTTAGCGTTTTCCTAGTTAATTACATTTTATTAATTATGTTTGATATTTCATGTATTTAATGTTTATCGGAAGCGTAATTTTTCTGTACTTCCGTCCGTATATGCGCGTCTCGACTAATAATAGAACCCGAACTGACCTGAGATTGACGTGCGTGTTTTGACAGGGCCGTCCATCAAGGATGACTGAGAATGATTTTGTTTGGTGAACCTTAGGGTTCGGGGGCCGAGTTAGACATTTTATGGGGCATTACAGTCGACCCAGATATAATAAAAATAATAATAATAATTTGAATACTGGAGGTTAAGCTTTTATTTTTGTATCCTTATTCGATAATTTGTTGTTAATTCCAGCCAAGTAAGTACAATGCCTATACATCACACTTGTGGAGCTAGATCTGTTGTTGTTGGCTTAAATAATATGGAAGAGAAATGCGCCCCGTATTCGGGGTATTTTGGATTTGTCTCTTATCCGTGCCTGCTGTGTTGGAAGTAGTTACTATCCCACACATAACAAAAACTTAAAAAATACAGCCAAACCTTACACACTCAAAAGAATTGAGATCTAAAAAAGGGCCAAACTCATCTTCCCTTTAGAGGATTTTTTTAGGTTGGATGGAAGATAAGGTTTCACTTGCATTAATCCCGCCTTAAAATAAAGACCTTAATCAACAATATATATATATATATATTTGTGCATTCTTAATTCATAAACGTACAGTGTCCCGTAACAATATCCTTTGAAAAGCTTGTCAAAATAGAATTTGCAACTATTAATTAATTTAAACGTAATAATTCATCCAAATTCTTTTTTTCTAGTTAATTTAAGCGTAAAAGTCATACAAATTCTATTTTGCCAAGCATTTCAAGGATGTTGTTACGGGACACTGTACGTTTATGAATGAATGCGTGAATGTGAAAGGGTAGACGAGCTTGGCCCTTTTTTAGATCTCATATCTTTTGAGTGTGTAAGGTTTGGCTGTAGTTTTACAAGTTTTTGTTATGTGTGGGATCTCATTACTTTTCAAGTTCCATTGCAAAATTATTTGTTAAAATATAATAATTTTATCAAAGTTGATTTAATTGCTATAGAATTACCAATTAACAATATAATGTTAAAATCTAGTCGTCCAAAGAAAGACTTGCTTTTTGTAAACAATGTAGGCGATCATTGTCATGTAAATATTGTTACTTGTTGATTGTATGCCTGTATAGTGTATAAGGCTTAATTTAAAATCTTTATTTGGAAGCCTTCCAGCAAATATTTTCAACTTTTTCGTTAAATAGACACTATACTACTATAACCTTAATGTTCATGTAAAATATGAACGTTGGAGCCCCACCCGTTTGGGCAGAATCGGTGGACGATTGAAACCGACGAATTAGACTGTAGTAGAAGCAGTAGCAGAAGAGTAGGTAGCATCCTTTAAGGTGTTTTTGAGCATGTTTCAAGTCATTTTTTCACCAAAAAGTTCGTACACTACCCAAATTTGGCATGTGTTGTCAGGTTCCTAAATCCCCTCGATTTTGATAGTTTTCAAGTTCACATCACGTTTCATGACGGCTGGGTGACACGACACCTCGAAATCATCCCAAATCTGCTTGCTGTATAAGGTGCCTGAGTGTGTAGCGCGCCACGGCTTGGCTGCGGTGCCATAACGGGCACCTAGATTATGTTACGCAAACAACCAAATCTCATAAACATCCTGCATAATCTTTTTGAAAAACAAAGACAAAATTCAATTCAATTGGATCTCATGTTCGTTATTGATTGTAAGACAACATCACGCACAGACGGAGGGCAGAAAGCAGAAAGGTGATGTATATATGGAAGATTCGTGCCCTAATATTATACTCGAATTAAGTATTTGCCTTAAGCTATAAAACTATAATTAACTCGTTGAAAAAACTCGATTCATGTTTGTTGGGTGCTGGAATCTTATCCGCAACTCCGCATGTGGAGTCATAGCGCTCACGGCCATGGGTAACTTCGTAACTAATGCTGGAACTATACATTACGAAGCGTAGTAGATAGAATGTTTCTCCCCGTTTACGATAAACATTGTGCACCGATTCTAATGTAAATCAGAGCTGCTCGAGCTGTAGAGGCAATGATAAACTCCTCTACACTGAACTAACGAGGCGACGTTTTATTGCGCACACTGAGCCATACACAGCGTGAGGGGCTCATCTAATCACCTTTCTTCAATTACCGTTCATTGTCTGCCGAGATTGTAGTCTACGTCCTAGGTCGCTTTGCTTGTCGTCCATTAGATCTATCAATTACTGAGATTGGATTCCCTTGGGTGACCTGAATCTATGCAATAACAAGACTTACTAAGCTACATCCGCAGTTCTGTCGATGCATATTTTACGTGTTACATAAAACAAGAAGTCGACAATATTGAACTATTTGGGAGACATGAACTTGAATTTGGATTAAGTCAGACGAAAATAATTTACAGTGTGAGATACACTTTTCACATAATAAGGTTGCTATGCTTTCGAACATAGCTTTTGTTAACATTGAATATAATATATTGTTGAGTACATTTGCAGGAAGTGCTTTTTTTCTTCAAGATTTCACACGAGTCCCTATAATATTAAAGCGTCATGCAGTTTTCCTGCATTTTCACTGGAGCTTATTTCACAATTATTATAAACGCACATTTAAAAACAAATAATCTTCTCGTGATAAAAAATTGTCTACGACTTGTGTGATGTAGTTTTACGAAAATGCATGTAATAGGTTTTATAATTAATTGCCAACTTTGGACAAAATTAGAAAATTCACCTTTAGTTTCAACGTATGAAAAAATATCACACATGTCCGAGGTCAAACTTACTAATATTTAACATGAAAGTTGAAAAAAAGAATTGAAAATTGTCAGTGAAAATGTAAATGAAAATTATATATCACACCTGTCGAACAAAGTAACTAAAATGTTATATATAAATTGAAAAAAGAATTGAAAATTGTGAGTATAGTTAATATATTTCATCCGAAATCCGGATGCATGTTTTGCAGTTATAGACTATAACGCAGCAAAAAACATGTGTGAGAAACCGACGAACGCAAGTCATGTCAAATTGGATCGTTACATAAAAATGTTGACTTCCGGTTATGTGCCTAAGTCATGCGAATTGTATGGAGATATAATACCGTATCGCTACACATTGTGTAGGCGATACAATAATGGTCGTCAGTGTACCAAACAACATATCAATACCGGTAAATCAACCAGTTTTAGATGAAAATCATGGTTGGTCACAACATTGTTTGGGACTATGTATTAAAAGTTCAGCTTGCTTCGCAAGTAGATCCATAAAAGAAAAAAAACTGGTTTAAATGTTGCTAAGATAGTTTATCATTCTAACTTTGAATCCCACATACGTTATGGAAAAAAAGCAATGAGAAACATCTAGTTAGGCACACTGCAAGCCGCCGTTCATTAAACTTAGATGTGTCCAGTATAGAACGAAGCTGACTCAAAATATCTCTATGTTTGTTAATTATAAACTTTTTTAAATTGATGAACCAGGGGGTTACTTACTCGCGTGACAACTATGTCATGAAAATCAAATACTAAACGAAATAACCTCAAAAGTCAACTACATAGTTTTCCTTGTAGCTGTGCTTCTTCGACTGCTTGCTTGACGTCGTGAGGGTGGGAAGGGAGGTGTATTGCTTGATTGTGATTGGTCACTCCACGACGCGGTTGACATACAACCTGATGTTCACCTTGTTTCGGAATCAAAACATCAGCAGGCTGCGGCGCGTTTAAATTAAACTCTCTTAAAAGAGATGAAAAGCCGAAATGAAACGAAAAGTTGAAAGGTTCGGCCCTCTGCCTTTTTCTGAAAGTCTAGGCATTCAGTGATAGTAAAGCAAGTAAGTCCGGCGCAGTGCAGGCAGGGGCAGCAGTCTCGATATCTGCTGGTAGAGGAAAGCGGAGGAAAGTAACTTGCTTTGACAACCCCCCCCCCCCCGCCGCCCCTCAAAAAACCACAACCACTTTTGCCAACACTGCCGATTAATCTTTGGAACCAGACGGCATAGCTTATTTCGAACTTCACATAGAAAAAGACGAATGGGCAAAGCATTTTCCAATCATTTTAATCTGAAGCGGTGAGTTTTTTGTTTGATGGTCAATTCCCAATGATGATGGTTAAACTTTTTATTGGGATCAAGTTTAACATCACTATCATAATGTTGTTAATGCGTAGACCAAAGATAAAATAGCTATATATAATTTAATCTGCACCGTGTATGAAAATGCTGTTATAATATTTCAATTTCCAAAGTTGATCTACCACAACCATTTCTCTCTTCCTCTAGTAATTTTTGCTACCCTCTTCTACCTCTATTTCTCTCAACTTCTAATACCTCTACAATTTTTATATACCTATATCTACTACTGCTAACTTTTATCTTAACTCATGATACCTCTATACCTTTGCATTTCAGGTTAATTATTTATCGTTACCGCTACTACATCTGCTATCATTACCTCTCGACTATACCTCTGCTATTTCTACCTCTACTACTTCAACTCTTCATACCTCCACTACTTTTCTTAGGCTATAATACCTCTACTATTTTCACATAAATATTTTTAAATTTCCAAATATTGAGTTACTACAACATGCGATTTACATTCTAAATGTATCCTTATAGGCTTATATCGGCGTTAGTAAATTAACGATGGTTCGAAACCACGACTAGTGTACATGCCCAGAGTGCGACGGGTCAACGTCAGGTGCAGTTAACGGGGGGTAGTGGTAGCGGGACGCAAAAGAATACTGCACTTTTTGAACACGGTGTGCCGCTTGGCACAGTTGGAGGTGCAGGGACCAAAAGTAATTTTTGAGGATGTGGAGGCACTCAAAATTTCCCTTAGAATTCAAATGGCGGCCATTTTTCAAAACGATGTCCTCAGATACAAAAATTCTTTTGATATGTCTAATAAATCATGTTTGGTATCGTTTTCGGATATTTCCAAATCCAAGAACTCGAAAATTATGTCAAAATAAACATCCGGTTGAAATTTTAGAAGTTTCACATGTAGTTAGTAGTATTTTCAAGAAAATCTTCTTAGATTAGGTCAAACAAAGAAAATACCTTGCCCTACCCCTGTAAATGCTTCCAGCACAAATTGTTATTATTATTATAATAATGTTTAATTAAAAACTCCAATTCATTTTTTAAAACTTATTGGTCAGTAATTTCTGTGGCAACCAGAGGTATCCAACAGATGGTTAATGATTATTGTGCTGATTATTATGCTGCACTTTTTTAACACAGTTTGGCATTTGGCTCAGTTGTGGCTGGTAATAGATTTTTTAAAGATGTGGAGGCAATGAAAATTCCATTGGTTTCCCAAAAATGGCGGCGATTTTTGGAAATGACCTGTGGACACAAAATTATGCTCAAAACGACTAATAATGTCATGTTTGGTGTCAAGTCCATATGAATTTGAGCCAGTGAACACGAATTTGAGCTCAAAATATTAATGATACGTACAATTTACAAACTCATACTGCTATTATCACAAATAGACTAATTGAATAATATTTAGTAAAAAATAGGTATTTAAGACTTTCAGGTTACAGCAATTTATTAATTATACGCCGCGTTCTACACTAACTTCACACATTGCTCTTTTGGGTGGAATTCTGACATTCGCTTTTGCAGTTGGTACACATCAGCATGTTGCACTGGACACTGCGTAAGCACATATACGCGCCTAGCAGTGTAGCCTTGTTTACTACCACATGTTAGTAGTTCTCAGCAACTCAGCCACACTTAGTCCATTGGGGAGTCCACATTCCTTCTAGCTGCATGTGCCCAAACCCAATCAGCCGGAGATGGTAGATCAGTAATGACAGTCTGCCTGACCTCATATTATGTGTCCTTCCTTGTATGTGGCACGAAGAGCGTAAGGGTAAGGATGTCAACTGTAGGAGGAAGATCACGCAATGGCTTACTCTTGGCAACAGCAGATATTTTCGTACTTTGTTTACTCTACTCATTTCACTCTCTACTCCATAGAGAATGGCATCAAAATGTTCAAGGAGTTGTATGACTTTAGGCTGTAGTGATGTTAGGGGTCTAGAGATGGCAGTTAACACACTAGTAACGTAATCATAAGCTTTCCACTTCTTCCAGGCAGATCGCTTGTCTTTGGAATTAAAAGCAGACACTGTGTCACAAAACCCGTGAATGCGTGAAAACATCCAAGTTCTAATGGTCAGTCAGGTCAGGACATGCAACTGACCACCTCTAAAGAGCAGCTGGCTGTTAGGCCCACTGCACCACTGTCACCCTTAATAAGAGCATTATTTTGTTCGTGTGCTTGATCTACGGCAAGGGCAGAGAATGGTCGGGGAGTCTTGCGGATTATAAAGTTTCCACTAAACTCACGATGAACGCTGTGAGCTGTTTTTGAGAGCTCTTCAAGGTCTTTGAAATGAATTGTCAACCAGCGAGAGTTATGTGTGTGGTCAAAAACAAGAAACCAAGGAACTATGCGTTTGAGAGATTCTTTGAACAGGTTAGTTACCATTTTTAAGTGGCCATTGAATTAAAATTTGCTGAGATAACATGGCCAACTTAAATGCGCGCACTCAGGTGTTGATGATTTCTGCTGAACGGTTGGTAATACATTACCAAATTTTGCATGCATGTTAATGAAGTACTTTTATATAGATATCCACACTTTGTTGCAAAGAATGAGCCAAAACGATCCATTGCGAGACATAAGTCCAAAACGCGAAAAAATGGGAAATCCAAAATATGGATTTCAGTTCTGGAAATTCCCACCAAGCCGTTTATCTTACGATAAAACAAAATTAGCCTGCACGTTCCCATTGATCTAAACGTTAATATCCAGTATTAAAATATGCGTTAAAATATTCTGTACGCTTGGAATAAATTCCCAAAATTCACCAAAATTGAGTAAATTACGGAAATTTAACGAATTTTTAATTCAAAATCAATGATTTAATTTAGAAATACATGTAATGGATTGATAGATTGATTCTTTATTAAAGTTCGCGTGAAATATTATACCAATGTTTTAACCGTTTACCTGAAAAACAAACAAACAAAAAGCTTAGTTCTTAAACTCGTCTCCAAGCCAGCTTCAGCGACTCCTCTGAACAACGTCACACAGTAAACACATACCCAGTAAACTCCAGTATTGAGTTTAAATTCAACAAAATACTCAGTTTCTTAATTTTTGTTATTTTACTTCCATATTGAAATAATATTTGTATTCTGAGAGACTTTTTACATACGAAAATGACTGATGATGAATTTGAAAAACTGCAAGAATTTTGTTCCTCAAGTCAACATTCCAAAAATCGCCGCTTGGATTCCAATGGAATTTCCATTGCCTCCAGATCTTAAAAAAATCTATTGGGTACCAGCTACAACTGAGCCAAGTACCAAACTGTGTTAAAAAAGTGCAGCATAATAATCAACACAATAATCATTAACCACCTGTTGAACACCTCTGGTTGCCGCAGTAATGATTGACCAATAAATTTAAAAAATGAATTGTGGTTTTAAATTAAACATTATAATCTTAATAATTTGTGCTAGATGCATTTACAGGGGTAGGGTAAGGGAGTTTCTACGTCGGACCCAATCTAAAAAGATTTTCTTGAAAATACTACTAAATATACATGGGAAACTTCTAGAATTTCACCCGGGTGTTCATTTTGACATTATTTTCGTGTTATTCGGTTCGGAAATATACGAAAACGATACCAAACATGGAATATTAGTCACAACAAAAGAATTTTTGCATCTGAGAACATAGTTTTGAAATTGGCTGCCATCTTGAATTCTAAGGGAAATTTCGAATTACTTTTGGTCCCTGCACCTACAACTGTGCAAAGCGGCAAACCGTGTTCAAAAACTAAAAGTGCAGTATTCTCGTTTTTCATGTTGTGTACCGCCACCAATAGGGGGGGGGGGGGGTTCTCAGTCCTCAGTGGGATTATCGCCGAGTCTTTCTTGTGACTTTGTTTTAATATCATATGGATAGACCTAACGTTTTGTAATTAGGCCTCGCAATAACCCTTTTAAATTCCTATAATTATGATATTTATTTATGGTCGGGCTCATTTTGGATATTTGAAATGACATGCATTCAGGGTCACTATAAGATAAAATCTTTACTGTAAAATAGTTAGTTTTTATACTATTGCAAGTAAAGAATAATTGCGTAACTTTGATGCGGAAAACTTTGACCATACTTATAACATTTTATACAAACTCGTACTGTTTCAAAGAAGGAATTTTAGAAGTAAAATCTTCACGTTTCGAATGTGCCTCAAAAGTTTGTTTTAAAAGAAAAATAATTCTACGTTAAATCTCTACTGATGGGGTTGGAAGAATTTGATTAATATTAAGATAATAAACAAGGATTTCAAAGTTCATTGGAATGATGATAAAATACGAACTATTTAAATACCCCGTGTTTGCATCCCAGACTTGGGGATCCTTCGAAAATAATGAGTATTGCACAGATCTCTAATTAAATATAAATATAAACAATTTAAGAGATATCGAAACGAACTCAGCTTCCAATACATCGAGATTGTTATTTGTTACTAACCCACTAACCTCGAGGACGTTGATTAATACGATCCCCGGTAATGTATTTGAGAACGGGTCTGCTTCGCAAGCGCTTCCTACACAAACTTTGATTAATATCCGCAATACAGATCCGCCAGTGAGACTGTCGGATTTGATCGCATCATTTATCATTACAACAAAGTTTCCTTGCTGCTGGCTGCTTAGAAGCTCCTGGCAAATCCTTCGCTAACTATTGACATATTATTTCTCATAATTTATATTTACGTGCTTCTCTCTACCACCTAAGCTGTATTTACATTAATTTATGCACCCCATCGGGTTTCTTAAGGAAGGTTATTTTTCATCTTCTTCACAATTAAGTAATTTCCTCGAAAGTTTAGTGAGGGTTTACCCTAAACGATACTGAAATTTATTAATTGTGTTTCGTGCGAATCCTGCGTAGGAACAATTTGCACGTCTTTGGGTGATTAAATGCAAGGGTGTTGGGTGTGAGGCGAGCTCAATTCCAGCATCAGCAATTTGACTGTGGACAATCTTTGATTCAACCTATCAGTCAGGATTGTTGGTGACTGGGATCGAGCGATCTACAGCCCTAGGCTGCACTATCTCTTGTGGCTTACAACTGTCACATTAGATAATCATTTATTTTATATATGGGTTTTATTTTATTTTATTTGCGGGAAATGAAACTAAATGTAGAACTTACGTCATATTCATGTGCGATGAGAGGCTCAGTAGATTTTGCTCAGCTTCTAAAAATGGACCAAGTAAATACGCATTACAAATTCACAAATAATTAAATAAACTACTGAAGAAACCATCTTCATTCTTTGAAATAATATGCCAAACCGGTTTTCACCGAAATTGAATATGTTTTTTACTCTTGTGTCTGCTATGCTAATGCGTGCTAGGTAGGAATAGCAGACGATGGTCACTTGTCTGGCCAACCCCTCAATAACCTCGGTCAGCAGGCAGATTCACCTCTGAAGGGTTTTAAAGTACATCCTTGTGAATAACAGGCGGTTAACAGTCTCTGTTCCTCGGCGATGATTCTGAGGCGCACCTGTGCATGCATACGTGTTTCGTAGTAATATGAATACTTGATGCGAATTGTTTTGTAAATTAGTTGAGAAGAAACACTTTGCAAGTTGTGAGCTGCTTTCAACTCTGCTCCAACATAACCAGCGCCTAACTTTGTGTGTGTGTGAATATGTTAGGATGTTACCATCTCGGCAGATAAGAACACTCCCTTTGGTATTTACACTCCTAATTATGATCTGGTAGTAAAGAGTGTAGTCGTTTTATGACTTTATGTTTCCTCCAGATAAAAATAATTTCTATTATTCTATAACAAGTTATTAACTTTTGCCAGATTCAGCAGACAACAAATAGCGACATATTTGTAATAATATTTATGTTCGCCTGCCAGTTTCCAAAATAATATGTCAGCTCAGTGGCTCAGTGACTCAGTGGCTCAGTGGCTCAGTGGCTCAGTGGCTCAGTGGCTCAGTGGCTCAGTGGCTCAGTGGCTCAGTGGCTCAGTGGCTCAGTGACTCAGTGGCTCAGTGGCTCAGTGGCTCAGTGGCTCAGTGGCTCAGTGGCTAGCTATAGTTATCGGTTTCCTTGGGAACAACGAGTTTATTGGATGAGCGAAGCGAAGACTTCAATTTCACTGACCCCCCAAAAAAATTTAGCTCGGGTGTTTTTTTGTTTGTTTGTTTGTTTGTTTGTTTGTTTTTTTTGTTTTTTTTTGTCTGTTTGTTCGCTCTCTCCCGGGCAAACGGCATATGCGATCTTGATGAAAATTGTAGGGGACCTTCGAAATCTCTGAACTTAGAGGTGTATTGTTTTTGGGTACAATCGAAGAAATATTTCTCATGAATATCGTACTTTTACGATTTTTTTCGATTTTTAGTGCGATATTTTCGTGACATTTGGTCCGATTCTGACCAAACGGGTAGGGCTACAACGTTCATATTTCACATGGACATTAAGGTTATGGTAATGTAGTACCTTTTGAAAGAAAAAGTTGAAAAGTTAGCCAGAATCCATAGAAATAAAGGTTTTAATATGAGTTTTTTGAGGTTTATAATAACACTTACACAAGTCACAATAGAAACTTGACAACAATCACCTACAATGCATTCAAAAAACACTTGCAAAGGAAAAGTGCAAAAAAAAGCAAAAAAAAACGCAAACTAAAAACTTACAAAAAAAGCTCATTCATCAACGCGGCGGGACTTAAGCGTTTTCCTAGTATTTATATAGAAGCCAAAAGTTTTTTTCATCAAGTTTGGGCAGTTTGCCTCAACATTAGTATAGGTTTTTACTGTACAATGTACATAGAGTATATAAATAAATATTGTTACGATCGCGTATCATGCCACTTCGCATCGTGTCGCCGTTGATAACAAATGACTGTGTAATGCTTGTCAGTTATCAGAAGTCACTGGTCATTGCGTGCTGCTCTTGACGTGGACGCGTCGACCACTACCCCCCATTCCCCCTTCCCCGTCAACCACCGACTACACAACCCTGACTGAAGCCGACGTTAATGTCCTGTGTTTGCTACAATATACATTTCACCTGCGTTCTGTAACATCGCTCTGAACCTACATCTAGATACATCTAGAGATAGAGTTTATTACCGGTGATTCCAGAAGAGTGGGTGACCACTTTGCCCTGAAACTCACGTATACCGCTTGGTAGAGCAGATGGAGGGTTCGAGAACTAGTGTAACGGCTTCAATCTCCTCGATGTCTGCTCGGCAGTCCGGGTTAGTGGAGGAACCTATATGACTGTCAAAGTTACACCGTCCTTTCGGATAGAACGTTAAGCCGTTGGTCAACGTGGTACTTTTCGAAAGGAGTAGGCTACATGCCGGTACCGAGTTTCCCATCCTCCCTTCTGTTCATACTTCATCCTCATCTATCACCACTCATCGTCTCGAATAGTCGACATTAAGCAATATCCAATCAATCAATCAATCAATCTATGATATCACCAACGATAGGTAAAAGTATGGCCACAGCTGTTGTTGTGCCTTGCTTATTTCGTTTTTGCAAGACACAGATGGGGTAAGAAGGGGATCATATTATTTAATTTTGTTTTCCTTGTATGGTGTATATTTACTTGTCCCGTATAGGCACATATACTGTATTTTTATCGGAGTACAATCAAAATATTTAAAATATTTAAAGACGATAATTTATTGGATCGGACTCACGTCATCCTTATCCTGTGTCAGCGATGAATGAGTGAATATATAGTTTCAATTATCCTTTAAAATTATTAGTTAAATTTGATAAATTACACTATTAATTTTATACTATTCGTGATATTCCTCGGCGAGTCCATGTTTACCTCAATAACATTTAGACATCCTTTAAAGTTACCCGATGACAATATAATTGTTTCAATCATGGGTTTTAATACGTCATAGGTTTTGTCAGTTTCTCTCCCACAGCTCGCATGCATGCACATGATTCAAACTGCAAATGACCCAATATTATCCGCAAATAAATTATGTTTTCTGTTGTAACCGACTTATAAATAAATTATTCACTAAATTATTTACACGTTTGAATAAAATCTTAAATTGGCATGTTGACATCTTGCACAAGCCAGCACACAGAAAATATATACAACACAACAATGAAATATTCACAAAAGTGAAGTGTTTTGGTGGAGGTGCCGGGTCAAAGCGCTTCCCATAGAACATGAATATTGCTTTTCCGGTTACAAAAGCGAAATTTAGCATCGTCGTGGTGGATAACAAAATAATAAATAACAACTACTTCACCACCAAAATCCCCTAAATCATCCCCTAAATCTTGAATATGTAATAGCTTAACCCAAAATATTATCATTCAAATTAAGTATTTTGTAAAATTATGTTCTAATGTGTTTTCATCCAATCGACCCACTCTCATTTCGTCAATCACGGTAATTACTGGAACCACTCTGTGTAAGCGACGGTACCCTCTGAATCAGACGTATAGGCCAGTCACCGTAGACAAAAAATCACAAGAAATTGTACAGCTCTGATTTTTTGGGATGTTGTTAGGATAGATACCAGTTAGTGTAAAACCAAGTTTGCAGCTTCGAAAGACCTGTGTTAATTGCGTGCTCGAAATTTTGTTGTTGTTGACTTTAACTTCTAAAAGGTGCATCCTACGGAAGAAGTCGCCCTGTACACTTTTAAAGGAGTGATGTGCTACAATTTGAGCACAACCGCAGGTCCGCAAAGTCCAATTGGTCCCGAGATACAGCACTTCAACAATTAACATTTTTTTCCAAAAAGTAAAAAAAAAAATCAAATAAAAACGAGTTCAGCCTAAAGCATATGCTCATATTTATTTTATTTATTTTTATTTATTTATTTGTTTAACGTCTATCCTATTCAGTTATGAAACTGATTTACAAAAAACTGATTTCCTTATCATAAAGGTCTTTCAGAATCTATTCGACGTATTGGATAAATATTTAATATTCAAACATCTTTTAAATTAGTAAATACCATTAGAAGCCACTTGCAAAACACTAAACCTGTAAATGAAGTCCAAATGAACAAGGGTTGTGTTTACGAGATTCCTTGCGGAAACTGTGATGCCGTGTTTACAGGAGAAAGCGGACGTCCCATGCATGTTCGAGTTAACGAGCATAAAACAAACATTGAGAAGTCAGATGGCTGTTATCTTATGTCATCGAAACTAGTAGAACATGCATGGGACAAGGTTCATAATCACAATTCACAATAACATTAAAATACACTTGTATAAGCCAGCCGAGTACTTATTTTCCTCCATTGTGGATTCCTTTAATAAATACTTTCAATAGCCTTTTAGTTTATGTCACCTTGTTTTTGTCAACTTCCATGTGTGAGAGATGTTAAATTTTATCTACCTTGGCTATTGTCTTTGTTTGTTTTGATATACGGTACTTTTGATAATGTGATTTTTTGTTTTCATAAGAAACCTGAGGACGGAAATAGTTTCAGTAATTTCCGAAACGTTGTTATTAATATAATGAAATAAAGTCATTTCCACTAAAGTGTTTTAAATATTATAATGAACTCAACTAACTTTAAAACTAATATCGAAATTGTAGTTTTAGCCGTCTTCCGAGCAGAATATCGGCTAAAATACTCATCCTACGAGGAAAGTTATGGGAAATGAAGTTGTAGGGCAGTTATTTAGATTATTATAATATTATTTAGAAATAAGGAAATCGGATGTTTCAAGAAATGGAGCCGGACCAATTGCAGGTCTTTTGTAAAGGATATGAAAGACATCAATAGAAAATTGTTTATATCATGCAAAATGAAATTGAGTACAATTAATAATAAGGTATAAATTTATCAAAATTATATCAACATTTTCTAAAAAATATTTTGATAGTTTGGGGGACCTGGGACGTGAAATGTTGAACGTGAAGTGATGGCGGGACCTCAGCTGACTCCTGCGACAGATATACACAATACAATGTAAATTAGTATTTAATTAAATGCGTAATCAATTTTATAATAAATTACAACGGTATGTAATATTAGGGTTACCTTTACGCACTTTACGCACAAAATGTTTTCATCCAGGAAAGTGGCACGGGTGGAACAGGTTGTGAGCAGTTCTCTTCAACATCATTCATTCGAGGATAGCTCTCATTACCCCCTAGAATAGAGTTGTTCCTTCACGCCTTCACTGGTTGCGACACCACCTCTGCCCTTGTCTGGCAAGGGAAACGAATATGTTGGCCGTCCTTTCAAAACAGCCACCTTCTTGACGCGGGTACCACGTTTCTCAACCATGACGCCACCCATGAGGAGATAGCCTCTGCTGGCAACAAATGTCTCGTGGCGCTGTATGGTGGGGGAAAAGACGACTCTCTCCACGCCCTGCGTTACGGGATATTTGTCCGATCTGCTGCCAACGCCAGAGTCCACCTCGCTCGTCTGCCCCCAACCGAAGAGGCTGCTGCCCAACATTCCTACAGAACCTACCACCAGGTGCAGAAGTGGTTGGGAGTAGAGAAAGAGCCCACCAACTGGGGGTGGAAAAGGAGCCAGCAGGGGCTGACACCGACTAAAGGGAGACCTGCCTGAATACTCCTTAGCCATGGATTAGTCGGATGAAGAAGACGACGTACGACCCTTTACCAAAAGTATCTAGTAGTAGATCTAATCCGACAACAGAGGAGTCTCCGGAGCCCCAAGACGAGCCATCCGACGAACCTGGGCCTTCCAAAAGAACACGACTATATCGCTTAGTGCGTAAAGGTAACCCTAATATTACATACCAACCCCTTCGTTGTAATTTATTATAAAATTGATTACGCATTTAATAAATACTAATTTACATTGTATTGTGTATTTCTTTCGCAGGAGTCAGCTGATGTCCCGCCATCACTTCACGTTCAACATTTCACGTCCCAGGTCCCGCACAACAATAAAAATATTTTTTATAGAATTTTGATGTAATTTTGATAAATTTATACCTTATAATTAATTGTTCTCAATTTCATTTTGAGTGATATAAACCATTTTACAATGAGTTATGTCTTTCATATCCTTACAAAAGTCCTGCAATTCGTTCGGATCCATTTTTTGAAAAATCCTATTTCCTTAATCTTTCGTTTTGTCCTGATAACAAGGTAACTTAAAGTTCTACAGGATTTCGCTTGTGCTTAAATTAAAACTAAATAACTGCTCTACCACTTCAATTCCTATGACTTTTCTCGTAGGATGAGTATTTTATCCGATATTCTGCTCGGAATACGGCTAAAACTACAATTTCGTTTTTTTTTTTTTTTTGAAAAAAATGCCAATTTTTTTAGTGCAGTATCTCGGGACTAATTGGACCTACGGTGGCTGCGGTTTTCGCTCAAATTGTCGCACAATTAATCTTATTTAAAAGTGTGTGGAGCGACTTTTACGTAGGATGCACCGTTTGGAAGTTATAAGCCGAAAACTGAAAAAAGTCCGAAAAAGAAAAAAAAAAGAAATGTTTGAGCACCACGCAGTGAGCACAGGTCTTTCAAAGCAGCAAACTTGGATTAACACTATTAATATATATCCTAACAACATCCCAAAAAATAATCAGATCAGTGATTTTTTTTGCGACCTACGATGTTTTAAATGACTAGCCTAGTAAGTGAACATCCTCTAATGGGGCACCATGCATTGTAACCACGGTAATTACTAGTACCACTCTGTGTAAGCGACGGTACCCTCTGAATCAGACGTAAGTGAACATCCTCTAATGGGGCACCATGCATTGTAAGTTCCACGGTAATTACTAGTACCACTCTGTGTAAGCGACGGTACCCTCTGAATCATACGTAAGTGAAAACCGTCTAATGAGGCACCATGCATTGTAAAAATTAAATTTTTATCGTGGGAAACCTGTTATAGGACGTGCAATTAGCCCCTCTTCAGGTGAACTAGGTATGTGCGGGTAGGAAATTGTGAAGGGATGTCCGAGGGCTGTTTAAGAGGACTCAATCCCTTGCATTCGCCTTAACGACTGAGGAAAACCTCGGAAAAAACCTTCAGTCAGGATTGCCGGTCTCGACGGGATTCGAACCCGGGACCTCCCGAATCAGAGTCGAGCGCTTAGCGCCCGACCCAACACTGTCGGTATGCATTGTAACCACGGTAATTACAAGTACCACTCTGTGTAAGCGACGGTACCCTCTGAATCAGACGTAAGTAAACACCATCTAATGGGGCACCATGCATTGTAACCACGGTAATTACTAGTACCACTCTGTGTAAGCGACGGTACCCTCTGAATCAGACGTAAGTGAACACCTCTAATGGGGCACCATGCATTGTAACCACGGTAATTACTAGTACCACTCTGTGTAAGCGACGGTACCCTCTGAATCAGACGTAAGTGAACATCCTCTAATGGGGCACCATGCATTGTAGCCACGGTAATTACTAGTACCACTCTGTGTAAGCGACGGTACCCTCTGAATCAGACGTAAGTGAACATCCTCTAATGGGGCACCATGCATTGTAACCACGGTAATTACTAGTACCACTCTGTGTAAGCGACGGTACCCTCTGAATCAGACGTAAGTGAACATCCTCTAATGGGGCACCATGCATTGTAACCACGGTAATTACTAGTACCACTCTGTGTAAGCGACGGCCCCTCTGAATCAGACGTAAGTGAACATCCTCTAATGGGGCACCATGCATTGTTACCACGGTAATTACTAGTACCACTCTGTGTAAGCGACGGTACCCTCTGAATCAGACGTAAGTAAACATCCTGTAATGGGGCACCATGCATTGTTACCACGGTAATTACTAGTACCACTCTGTGTAGCGACGGTACCCTCTGAATCAGACGTAAGTGAACATCCTCTTATGGGGCACCATGCATTGTAACCACGGTAATTACTAGTACCACTCTGTGTAAGCGACGGTACCCTCTGAATCAGACGTAAGTGAACATCCTCTTATGGGGCACCATGCATTGTAACCACGGTAATTACTAGTACCACTCTGTGTCAGACGTAAGTGAACATCCTCTAATGGGGCACCATGCATTGTAACCACGGTAATTACTAGTACCACTCTGTGTAAGCGATGAAGGGCGACCACATGCGTGGGCCGGATTATTGACCACCGATACGACACACGATCAATCATCGCCGACGAAGTGAGCCAGCGCGTCACGAGTGATAAACGAGGATCCGAGAACTAATCCGAAATTTCAATTATTTCACTGTCACATGATACAACAAGTGACATCTAACCTCTGGCGCATGATCGCAGAGCTGCGATATCAAATCAGGCACAGAGCACGTTTATAATATTCATTTGAATAATTTGATAATGAATGAATCCAATATTATTGTTTAAATCTCGAACATACAGTTTCAATTAAGCTTTAGCTGCTTATACTACATCAAAGTTAAATAAAGATTTGTTACAAAAGTAATGTTATGATGAGGCGTGTTAATTCCAAACTTCGTACATAATCGCGAAAATATAGAAGAATTATTATAACTTGTGAGGAGGTGGTTTCCTGTTTTAATTTACTCTGCCACGTTCAGTCACACATGTTCAATATTTCACCCATTATTACGAAAGAACAAAATATAAATGTGTCATGGGTTATTTCCATAAATCGATGCATGGTAGAAGTTATATTTAAGAATGCAATTACGTGTTTAGATTCTGACAAACAAAGGTAAAAAACAAAAAGAAAGTAAGTCTGCGCTTTCTGACTAAGTAAATATTGATTATCTGTTATTAATGGTATGGTTTATTACAATAACCATACAAATACCAATAGTAAAAATATGTATACATTTAACAAACATAATGAAATTCTTCATTCCTGCTGGAAGATGCCGTACATCACACTGTCCCACTCCATCTTAAAATGAAACATACACTATTTTGATCACTTCCAAACTATGACTACACAATCGATTAGATGAGATGTATGTAATATGATATGGTGATGATATGATGAGATGTATGTATTTGAATATTCGTTTACCTTTGCTTCGTCATTTAAAATTACAATTTACTAGGAAAACGCTAAAGTCCCGCCGCGTTGATGGATGAGCTTTTTTAAAGTTTTTAGTTTGCGTGGGATATCTTTACTTTTGCAAGTGCTTTGTTTTTCTGCCGACGCATTGTAGGTGATTGTTGTCAAGTTTCTATTGTTTCTTGTTAATTTGTTATTATTTAACGTAAAAATCTTACATTAAAAGCTATATTTCTATGGATTCTGGCTAACTTTTTCAACATTTTCTTTCAAAAGGTACTACATCACCATAACCTTAATGTCCATGTATAATATGAACGTTGTAGCCCCACCCGTTTGGTCAGAATTGGCCCAAATGGCACGAAAATATCGCACAAAAAGTCAAAAAACGTATATTAAAAGCTTTATTTCTCTCGATTCTGGCTAACTTTTTCAACTTTTTCTTTCAGAAAGCAAAACATCACCATAACCTTAATGTCCATGTGAAATATGAACGTTGTATCCCCACCCGTTTGATCAGAATTGGCCCAAATGGCACGAAAATATCGCACTAAAAATCGAAAAAAATCGTAAAAGTACGATGTTTATGAGAAATATTTCTTCGATTGTACCCAAAAACGTGGCAAGTCTAAGTTCAGAGAAAACGAAGGTCGTGTCAAATTTTCATCAAGATCGCATATGCCGTTTGCCCGGTAGAGAGCGAACAAACAGACAGAAAAACGAAAAAAAAAAAAAAAAAAAAAAAAAAACACACCCGAGCTAAATTTTTCGGGGGGTCGGTGAAATTGAAGTCTTCGCTTCGCTCATCCAAAAATGAATATTTGTGTGCATTTTTGTGTTTTTTTTTAGTGTTAATTTTTTAATAAAGCTGCAAATTTATACGCCCAAAATATACCAAAGAAATTTTGCTGTCTGGTAATAGGTAATTGGATGAGCGAAGCGAAGACTTCAATTTCACCGACCCCCCAAAAAATTTAGCTCGGGTGTTTTTTTTGTTTGTTTTTTTGTTTGTTTTTCTGTCTGTTTGTTCGCTCTCTACCGGGCAAACGGCATATGCGATCTGGATGAAAATTTGACAGGACCTTCGAAATCTCTGAACTTAGACTTGCCACGTTTTTGGGTACAATCGAAGAAATATTTCTCATGAATATCGTACTTTTACGATTTTTTTCGATTTTTTTGGGCGATATTTTCGTGCCATTTGGGCCAATTCTGACCAAACGGGTGAAGCTAAAACGTTCATATTATACATGGACATTAAGGTTATGGTGATTTAGTACATTTTGAAAGAAAAAGTTGAAAAAGTTAGCCAGAATCTATAGAAATAAAGCTTTTAATATAAGATTTTTGGTTTTTTGTACGATATTTTCGTGCCATTTGGGCCAATTCTGACCAAACGGGTGGGGCTTCAACGTTCATATTATACATGGACATTAAGGTTATGGTGATGTAGTACCTTTTGAAAGAAAAAGTTGAAAAAGTTAGCCAGAATCCATAGAAATAAAGCTTTTAATATAAGTTTTTTACGGTAAATTATAACAATTGACAAGAAACAAAAGAAACTTGACAACATTCACCTACAATGCGTAGGCAGCAAAACAAAGCACTTGCAAAAGTAAAGATATCCCACGCAAACTAAAAACTTAAAAAGCTCATCCATCAACGCGGCGGGACTTTAGCGTTTTCCTAGTGATAAACATGGTTTTATTTTCCTCAATACCAACAACACTATCACTGGTATACGATTCTGCTAAGAATGAAATATATAGCCAATTATTGGATGAGCGTAGCGAGCGTAGCGAGCGAAGCGAAGACTTCAATTTCACTGACCCCCAAAAAATTTAGCTCCAATGTTTTTTTGTTTGTTTTTTTTTTTTGTTTTTCTGTCTGTTTGTTCGCTCTCTACCGGGCAAACGGCATATGCGATCTTGATGAAAATTTGAGGGGACCTTCGTTTTCTCTGAACTTAGACTTGCTACGTTTTTGGTACAATCGAAGAAATATTTCTCATGAATATTGTACTTTTACGATTTCCTTTTCGATTTTTAGTGTGATTTTTTCGTCACATTTGGGTCGATTCTGACCAAACGGGTGGGGCTACAACGTTCATATTTCACATGAACATTGGGGTTATGGTGATGTAGTACCTTTTGAAACAAAAAGCTGAAAAAGTTAGCTAGAAACCCATATAAATAAAGGTTTTAATATGAGTTTTTCGATTTTTAGTTCGATATTTTCGTCACATTTGGGCCGATTCTGACCAAACGGGTGGGGCTACAACGTTCATATTTCACATGGACATTGAGGTTATGGTGATGAAGTACCTTTTAAAATAAAAAGCTGAGAAAGTTATCTAGAATCCATAGAAATAAAGGTTTTAATGTGAGTTTTTCGATTTTTAGTGCGATATTTTCGTCGCATTTGGACCGATTGTGACCAAACGGGTGGGGCTACAACGTTCATATTTCACATGGATATTAAGGTTATGGTGATGTAGTACCTTTTGAAAGAAAAAGTTGAAAAAGTTAGCTAGAATCTATAGAAATAAAGGTTTTAATATGAGTTTTTTTACTTTAAGTGCGATATTTTCGTCACATTTAGGCCGATTTTGACCAAACGGGTGGGGCAACAACGTTCATATTTCACATGGACATTACGGTTATGGTGATGTAGTACCTTTTGTAAGAAAAAATTGCAAAAGTTGACAAAGTTAGCCAGAATGCATAGAAATAAAGGTTTACTAATAAGAAACAATTGAAACTTGACAACAGTCACCTACAATGCATTCACAAAGCACTTGCAAAGGAAAAGTGGTCCCACGCAAACTAAAAACTTACAAAAACGCTCATCCATCAACGCGGCGGGACTTTAGCGTTTTCCTAGTCAATTATAAAGTTGATCTGGCTCCGTGTGGAGAGATGGATTTTTCTGATTCACGATTTCAAACTAATTGGATGAGCGAAGCGAAGACTTCAATTTCACTGACCCCCCAAAAACTTTAGCTCGGGTGTTTTTTTTTTTTGTTTGTTTGTTTGTTTTATTTTTATTTTATTTTGTATTTTTGTCTGTTTGTTCGCTCTCTACCGGGCAAACGGCAAATGCGATCTTGATGAAAATTGGAGATCTTCGAAATCTCTGAACTTAGACCTGTCACGTTTTTTGGCACAATCGTAGAAATATTTCTCATGAATATCGTACTTTTACGATTTTTTTCGATTTTTAGTGCGATATTTTCGTGACATTTGGGCCGATTCTGACCAAACGGGTGGGGCTACAACGTTCACATTTCACATGGACATTAAGGTAATGGTGATGTATTGCATTCTGAAAGAAAAAAATTGAAAAAGTTAGCCAGAAATTACAGAAATAAAGCTTTTAATATAAGTTTTTTCGATTTTTTGTGAAATATTTTCGTGCCATTTGGGCCAATTCTGACCAAACGGGTGGGGCTACAACGTTCATATTATACATGGACAATTAGGGTATGGTGATGTAGTGCACTTTTGAAAGAAAAAGTTGGAAAAGTTAGACAGAATCCATAGAAATAAAGCATTTATTATAATTTTTTACGGTAAATAATACCAATTGACAAGAAACAAAAGAAACTTGACAACAATCCCCTACAATGCGTAGTCATCAAAACAAAGCTCTTGAAAAGTAAAGATATCCTACGCAAACTAAAAACTTTTCAAAAAGCTCATCCATCAACGCGGCGGGACTTCAGCGTTTTCCAAGTTTGTGGCTAATGAGATGGGCTAATTAGCGATGAGACAATGCCCAATGACTGTTTAGGACTCAATCACGCATGACCTTCAAGGAAATCTTTCACTGTAAGGTTGCCAGTTTGGTATCGAAACGTCGCCGTCCCGAAACAGAATCCCGTGTTTAAGAGACGTACTCTTCTGTCGGTACTAGACATCGTTACCATGATCTCGTATTTGGTTTTAAATGTGCTGCAGGATTTTAGATGAGCGAAGCGAAGACTTCAATTTCACTGACCCCCCAAAAAATTTAGCTCGGGTGTTTTTTTTTTTTTTCGTTTTTTTTGTTTGTATTTTTGTCCGTTTGTTCGCTCTCTACCGGGCAAACGGCATATGCGATCTTGATGAAAATTTGACAGGACCTTCGAAATCTCTGAACTTAGACTTGCCACGTTTTTGGGTACAATCGAAGAAATATTTCTCATGAATATCGTACTTTTACGATTTTTTTCGTTTTTTTTGTGCGATATTTTCGTGCCATTTGGGCCAATTCTGACCAAACGGGTGGGGCTACAACGTTCATATTATACATGGACATTGAGGTTATGGTGATGTAGTACATTTTGAAAGAAAAAGTTGAAAAATTTAGTCAGAATCTATAGAAATAAAGCTTTTAATATAAGTTTTTTGATTTTTTGTGCGATATGTTCGTGCCATTTGGGCCAATTCTGACCAAACGGGTGGGGATACAAGGTTCATATTCTACATGGACATTAAGATTATGGTGATGTAGTACCTTTTTGAAAGAAAAATTTTAAATAGTTAGCCAGAATCCATAGAAATAAAGCTTTTAATATAAGTTTTTTACGGTAAATAATACCAATTGACAAGAAACAATAGAAACTTGACAATAATCACCTACAATGCGAAAGGCAACAAAACAAAGCACTTTCAAAAGTAAAGATACCCCACGAAAACTAAAAACGTTTAAAAGCTCATCCATCACGCGGCGGGACTTTAGCTTTTTCCTAGTAAAGAAAATGAATGAATGAATATTGGCAAGGGAGTTACAAGTTGTGTTCGGTACCACGCTGGTACAAAGGGACGCTGCATCTTTGGAGCCGAGACGCTGTGGCTCCCGCCTCAAGGAGCTCGCTCGGCATAGCTTTTAATTAGCTGTTTTGTGATGGCACGAGACACAATTAGATCAATTATGTATTTCATCCCCGTGCAAACTTCATCCCCTAGAGTGTGTATAAACTGTAAAGTAAATTTGTAAAGTCGTCTATATTTTATAACTGAACATATGTTGTTCCTCGTCATTTGGGAATAATGGTTGAGGTATTCTTTATAAATTTAATTATTTAATTCTTCGTAGTAAATAATCATTATAGTTATTATATTAATAATAATGTTAATAATGTAATATTTTTAATTCACGGATTTAGTCTCAAGAATGTATTTCAGTAAAAGTGAAATGAAGCTGTTCTTTATTCATAAGTGTAACATTGTGTGTACAATAAAAAAAAAATGTACAGGAATACGGCATTGATATTCTGTACACGCATGGCATAGGCATGCATTCATGGTGAAGATAAATCGCAATATTTGTTTTAATATTTGACAATGCGGTGAATTAACCCGAGAAAAACTTCAAAATTATTTTAATATGTGAGTAATAATTTCTATCATTATATATATATTTAATAAATGGATCTTGCAAACGAATTACAGATTACAATAAAAAGAAAGTTATCGAAGCATTCAGAATATAAATATTATTTCAAAAGCATCATCTCATTAAGTCCTAAGCAACGCCTTAACTGAATTCCTCGACTAGACCCCCCCCCCCAACGCCCGCCACCCCCTTCAAGACACATTGGTAGGATTGGTATTGGATTTAGTTTCTAGCTGATTTTTGTTATTTTTGTTGATTCAATGTAAATAAATGCATGTACAGTGTATATGAGATTTACAAACTATTCTCTCAGTGACTTAGCCGATAGGGGATGAATCAGGAGGTTCGCAGTTTGATCCCAGTAACCGGCAATCATGACTTAATTAAGATAGGTAAGAATGATTAATCCGATTTACACCCCGACCGGTATTGCACTTTAGGCCTGCTCCAAGTAACTTGCCTTCCGATGGCCTCGTGTAAACCAGGCTTTAGGGGCTGCGCATTTGACTTGTTGCTCTCGTATGCATGTCATAAGTTTTAATATTAGATCAAGTTGAATCACCATAGTTTGCCTTGATCACAAGTTACGTCGTTGGTATTTGAAAACATCGTTAGTGGTGAATGCACTCCTACAACCACCACAAGGGATATGTATTTACCCTCCTTCCAGTCGCCTTCTCATTAGCCTTCTTATATCAGCTGCTTCACAATGTCAACACTAACGACTAACCACTAATGATTGCAGATACAAGCACAAGGCTTGCACAATGGACTCTAATTGGACTTAATAAAAGCAAGCCGACGTGGCTGTGTTACATCTTTGGAGGGCTTCGAGCAGGATAGGTTTTAACAAGCGTCTCCCACTTTAATGTACCCATCATACTTTGGGTTTCATCAAACATGCATAAGATTAAGATTAGACATCATACATAAACGTGGCCCGTTTTAATACAATCCAGAAATTAAAATAATCTCCCGACCAGAGATTTAACCCAGGTCTCCCACATTCCAAGCAACTAGACCACCGAGACAGTAACTTAAAAATGTATTAATTGTTGTGGCCTTATAGATCTGAATGGATGAAACAGTACTGCAACGAATCTGCTGCCTGTGAACTAACCAAACAAACATCATTTATGTCATTATCTAACGCAGGTATAAGCGAAGGTTTATTTCTTAATTTTATTTATCGGGAAACAATCCCGTAGGTGTATTTGTTTATTTTTAATGCAATCTGGAACTGTGTTATCCATTCAAATCAATGAAGCACCACAATTCAGAAGTAATTAACTTATTGGTGGTCTAGTTGGCTAACGCGCCTATCCAGAAAGTGGGAGAGCCGGGTTCAAACCCCGGCCGGGATATATAAATTTCTGGATTGTTAAGAAATGAACAAATATACACCTAGGGGAGTGTTTCCCGACCAATGGATCTGAAATAAATAATACGTGACGTTGAAAACTGCTGCTTTAGAACGAGAATGCGTGGTTTTTTGTGTGTTTTTGTAGTAACACTATAAAAATAAATACTAATTCTTAAGGCCATTAAAATCAATTTATCCGAAACTTTGCAATATAGAAATGTTATTGCATATTTTAAAACGAGGAATCGCTGAGGCGGGCGCGGAGGTTTTAAACGATTAAAAACATTGTTATAATTTTTCACGAAAACGTTGACATGAGGTCCAGTACGCACATTCGTCAATAAATTTATTGATTATGAATTTAAAAATTGTAAAATCTTCGTAATTTACTCATCTTTTGCGAACTTCTGTAATTTAATGTCTAGATTTTTGACGCAAATTTTCATACAAGATCGCCATCTTTAAATCTATGTAAACGCGCAGGTCAATTTTATTTATCCTAAGATAAACTGTATGAGTTCCACTAATTTAAATCGATGGTTTTTACTTCCCATTTTTGTTTTCACAGTGTGATTAGACAAGTGAGCGCAGCGAAACGAAGTCTGTATAATGCTACTCGATCGGGCCTTGGTCGTGACTGTGTCCAATGTATGTATGTATGTCTGTCTGTCTATCTGTCTATCCGGTCCCATACGGCCGAACCGACAAATAGATTGAGCTGAAATTTTAAACAGACATCTGTAACTGAGGACTGCTAACAAAATGAGCACAATCCATTTCGATTTAAACCTACAAGAAATAATAAACTGAAAAATAGGCCTTACATTACTAGGAATTCTTTTAACGACAATGGTTTTTCTTTTGAAAAAATCACTGCTTCTTAGATGTTACTCGGTTGCAATGGAGGCAGTGGAAAAATATTTGTAATGCAGTTATGCAGTGACAAACTAGGTCTATCAAAACTTGTATGTTCAAGGTACCCCCAAATTCCGCTGGGAGATTGAGTAAACCTTGCAATCTTTATTCGTATTTTGTACTGGCTATGTTTTCCATAGTATTTGTCACAGTTGATGTAGTCTAAACTCTAAACTGCGTTATGCATTTCAAAACATGTTTAGGCCTAATATTTTTTTGGATGAGCGTAGCGAGCGAAGCGAGCGAAGCGAAGATTCCATTCTACTACACTGGAGAAAAAAATCCGGAGTGTTTTTTTTTCTTTTTTTTTCTGTTTGTATTTTTGTGTGTCTGTGAACACGATTCCGGCTAAACCGATACTCCAATTGCGATGAAATTTTCTGGAGACCTTTGAAATCTCTGAACTTAGAACTGCACGATTCGAAAAATCAATCGAAAAATTATTTCTCATGAAAATTGCAATTTTACGATTTTTTTCGATTTTCTTGTTTTTTTTTCTGTTTGTATTTTTGTGTGTTTGTGAACACGATTCCGGCTAAACCGATACTCCAATTGCAATGAAATTTTCTGGAGGTTTTCGAAATCTCTTAACTTAAAACTGCCACGTTTTTGAGCGCAATCGAAAGATTATTTCTCATTAAAATCGCAATTTTACGATTTTTTTTCGTTTTTCTTATTTTTTCTGTTTGTATTTTTGTCTGTTTGTTAACACGATTCCGGCTAAATTGATACTCCAATTGCGATGAAATTTTATGGAGACCTTTTAAATCTCTGAACTTAGAACTGCCACGTTTTTGAGCAATCGAAAATTATTTCTCATGAAAATCGCAATTTTACGATTTTTTTCGATTTTTAAAAAATTTCTTCGACTTATAACACCTACATGCTTTATCCGATTTTAATGATTTTTTCACAGAACCATAATTTTATGAATTAAGATATTCTTGTGAAATTTGAGCACAATCGAAAAATTATTTCTTTTGAAAATCGCAATTTTACGATTTTTTTCTTTTTAAAAATATGATTAATTAAAAAAATTAAAAATTAAAGTTTATTTTTTATTTAATTTAAAATAAATTTAAAAAAATCTTCAACTTAGTAATGATTTTTTCACAGAACAACAGAAAATCCGCATAACACATGGCAGCTCAATGCACCAATTACGCTCATCCAACAACGCGGCGGGACTAAAGCGTTTTCCTAGTTTAAATACAATCCATAAACTACAAAATCTTATCCGACCAGAGGATTGAACCCAAGTCTCCCACATTCCGGGTATAAGGGCGCCTTAGCCAACTAGACTAGGGAAACGCCAAAGTCGTTGATAGACGAGTGAGTGAGCCATGTGTTGAATACCCGGTATCATTCCCCATACTGGGCTAGATCCAGCCTTAGGTACAGGGGAGGAAAGGGGATGTTCCCGGGTACTCAACACATGGCTCACTCACTCGTCTATCAACGACTTTGGCGTTTCCCTAGTTATAATATAAGTACGTCATTAACATTTGTGCACAATTGTGTAATATTACTCACCGTTCAGCTGCAATCATTAACACTTAGGGGCGTGCATTTTAGTTTCCCCAACCCCAGCGACGCATTTTTTTCGCAATGACTCAGGAATTGATTTATTGAGGAATTCATGCATCTATAACATGTTTAAAACATTAATGTGTTATGCAGAACCGTACGAATTATTTTGTTTCTTTATACACGTTGGCCAACTTCTGTTATTAGATTTAAAAAAAAACTGTATCCATTTCCAAACAAATAAACATATAGGGGGTGGGAGCGAATAACAGAATAACTATAGAGCATCTGAGGACATGTTCAAATCATAACGTCGAAATGGGTGCCATTCCAAATTTAATTAATTGTGAGGTATTGAAAGCCTCTATTGGAAAACAAGAAAATGCATAATGGCCTAGTAAGCAAAACATTTGACATTGAAACGGACAGGTTCACAGAAGAAACTTAATTCAACTTTAGTGACACTAAAATACAGTATGCTAGATTAATAATTCATAAGCAATTTAAGTAAGTAGAATCGTTCGTGCTGGTTATATGACTTCGGATATTCATGTTCATCGTTAGAGCTAACGGCAAGTACGGAAAGCACGACCAAACAAATAGGTATCATATTTTCTCAGTGAGTATAGGCATGACTGCATGAGGTTATACATGAAACAACACATTATAAATTCATTTTTGCACCAAACTTGCAGCAGTTTACACAACTAAATAGCTTACATTGACGTAATATCACCTCCGAAAAAAACAAAATCAACATTGTGAACTCTTATATGATTTCTTTAAATAAGATATTATGAATGAAATGCTCAATGACCTTGAAGTTAGGCGACACCTGTGGGTAATACCCGTTGTGATTTGTGAAGGGAATACAAACACACACACAGGATATACAGTCTTTGGAACCTTCAGTTTCGAGGTTATACTTTGGAGAAGAGTAAAAATATGATGAACAACATCACAGCATCAAATCATGCAGCAGCATTACAGCTGTTCTGTTATCCATGGCTGTAATATTACTCGTGTTCAGACATAAAACAATAATCTCGTCTTGTTTCTATTAGCTTGTGCTAGTGTGACGGTCTAGATAATCATGCAACGTAGCTCAGCTTATAGAACAATTCTCAAAGTGGATGTGCATTGTGTCTCAACAATATCCTAGCTCTCTATTTCACAGCGGTAGTTAGGTAAGTGTATAGAATAGAACGATCTTGACAGCTTAGCTGCCACCATTAACGAACAAGACTTACATTCCGTCTCAGGACAAGGGAAAACCCCCACCTTCCTATTCTCACGGCTTGATGTAAATAAATTAATAGTCGTTCGTTTCCCTATAAAACTTGCTCGTAAATAGCGTCCAATTTAACAGTTCGGCTTAATGGTGCGCGAGTGCGCACGGCACACTTTTAACTTGACTTTAATCTACCTGACAACTAAAACCCGGATTACTGTATGAAGTTCTTTTATCTGCACGGTGAGATAGCGAAGTTGGTTGTGAGTTGTTCTATGTTTATCGGTTCATGGGATTCGCTTAGTTATCAACACAGAGGTGTAGTGAATCCCTTGGGAGGCTGCATGGCATTATATGCAGGACGGGTTTCAAGCAATCTCATCGTGGTATAGCTTACGTGTGTAAGCCTCTTCGAACCCTATACCGCCGGGTAGGTCGGGGTCGCTACAGTTGTATTCATTATGTTTTCTGCTTTGATATGATGCATGTGTTTAGTCTGGTATAGTAATGAACACACAGTCACACTATCGCAAAGCTAAAACAAACGTGTACATAAATTTAACAAAAATATATTACATTTTTGTCTATTTCTTGGTTAGTTATACAAGTGTGTGTATAACATATGTATTTTCTGTTATTGTTGTAGGCTTTATTGTGATCAATTTTAATAACTAGGCCGCTTCGCGAACGCTTTTTCCAGTCGCGTTGATGGATGAGCTTTTTTGAATATTTTGTCCAATGATTACGTTTTTATGTGGACTCCTTACTTTTTCTATAGTTACTTGATATTACATGTTCATTATACGCCTGTAAAAGGCTTATATTAAAACCTTTATTTCTATGAATTTTTACCAACTTTTGCAACTTTTTCTTTCAAGAGGAACTACATCACCATAATCTTTATGTCAATGTAAAATATGAACGTTGTAGCCCCACCCGTTTGGTCAAAATCGGCCCAAATATCACGAAAATATCGTATTAAAAACCGAAAAAATTCCGAAAAAGTACGATTTCTATAAGAAATATTTTTTAAAATCTCTCTAAAAGCATAACATAGATGATTTTAGTCATTTTAAACGCTCCTAGAACGTGTCATCAATAACAGAGAGCCATCCGCTTGCCAAATATCACGAAAATATCGCACTAAAAACCGAAAAAAATTGTAAAAGTACGATTTATATGAGAAATATATCTTCGATTGTACCCAAAAACAATACAGCTAAGTTCAGAGATTTCGAAGGTCCCCTCCAATTTTCATCAAGATCGCATATGCTGTTTGCCCGGTAGAGAGCGAACAAACAGACAAAAAAAACTAACAAAAACAAAACACCCGAGCTATTTTTCTTGGGGTAACATAAGTAAACTAGGAAAACGCTAAAGTCCCGCCGGTTTGATGGATAAGCTTTTTAAAGTTTTTAGTTTGCGTGGGATATCTTTACTTTTGCAAGTGCTTTGTTTTGCTGCCTACGCATTGCAGGTGATTGTTATCAAGTTTCTATTGTCACAGCTGTCAATTAATATTATTTACCGTAAAAACTTATATTAAAAGCTTTATTTCTATAGATTCTGGCTAACTTTTTCAACTTTTTATTTCAAAAGGTACTACATCACCATAACCTTAATGTCCATGTATAATATGAACGTTGTAGCCCCACCCGTTTGGTCAAAATTGGCCCAAATGGCACGAAAATATCGCACAAAAAATCAAAAAACTTTATTAAAAGCTTTATTTCTATAGATTCTGGCTAACTTTTTCAACATTTTCTTTCAGAAAGCAATACATCACCATAACCTTAATGTCCATGTGAAATATGAATGTTGTAGCCCCACCTGTTTGGTCAGAATCGGCCCAAATGTCACGAAAATATCGCACTAAAAATCGAAAAAATCGTAAAAGTACGATATTCATGAGAAATATTTCTTTGATTGTACCCAAAAACGTAGCAAGTCTAAGTTCAGAGATTTCGAAGGTCCCCTACAATTTTCATCAAGATCGGATATGCCGTTTGCCCGGTAGAGAGCGAACAAACAGGCAGAAAAAAAAAACACCTGAGCTAAATTTTTTTGGGGGTCGGTGAAATTGAAGTCTTCGCTTCGCTCATCCAATAAAAAGCGGTGTTATGTCCAATACACACTTATTTAGAAGATTGAACATTATACTAGGAAAACGCTAAAGTCCCGCCACGTTGATGGATGAACTTTTTAAAGTTTTTAGTTTGCGTGGGATATCTTTACTTTTGCAAGTGCTTTGTTTTGCTGGCTACACATTGTAGGTGATTGTTGTCAAGTTTCTATTGTTAGGCCCCTACCTGTCAATTGGTATTATTTACCGTTAATGACTTATATTAAAAGCTTTATTTCTAGAGATTCTGGCTAACTTTTCAACTTTGGCTTTCAGAAAGCAATACATTACCATTACCCTAATGTCCATGTGAAATATGAACGTTGTAGCCCCACCCGTTTGGTCAGAATCGGCCCAAATGTCACGAAAATATCGCACTAAAAGTCGAAAAAATCGTAAAAATACGATATTCATGAGAAATATTTCTTCGATTGTACCCAAAAACGTGGCAAGTCTAATTTCAGAGAAAACGAAGGTCCCCTCCAATTTTCATCAAGATCGCTTATGCCGTTTGCCCGGAATCGTGCGAACAAACAGAAAGAAAAAAAAAACAACAAAAAAAAAACAAACAAACAAACAAACAAAAAACACCCGAGCTAAATATTTTAGGGGGCCAGTGAAATTGAAGTATTCACTTCGCTCGCATCGCTCGCTACGCTCATCCAAAAATCTTATACCTTACTCGTTATATATGTTATACAAAACACTTATTTAGAATTTTCGATATTAAAACGACTTGGTTGTCGTTAATTCTCAAACACATAACACAAACTTGTAAAAATACAGCCAAACCTTACACACTTAAACGAAATGAGATCTAAAAAAAAGAGCCAAGCTCATCTACCCTTCCACATTTGCGCATTCTCAATTCATAAACGTACAGTGTCCCGTAACAACACCCTTGAAAAGCTTCGCAAAATAGAATTTTCAACTACTAGGAAAACGCTTAAGTCCCGCCGCGTTGATGGATGAGGTTTTGGAAGTTTTTAGTTTGCGTGGGATATCTTTACTTTTGCAAGTGCTTTGTTTTGCTGCCTACGCATGGCCTACGCATTGTAGGTGATTGTTGTCAAGTTTCTATTGTAACCTTGTCAATTAGTATTATTTACCGTAAAAAACTTATATTAAAACTTTATTTCTATGGATTCTGGCTAACTTTTTCAACTTTTTCTTTCAAAAGGTACTACATCACCATAACCTTAATGTCCATGTATAATATGAACGATGTAGCCCCACCCGTTTGGGCAGAATTCGCCCAAATAGCACGAAAATATTGCACAAAAAATCAAAAAACTTGTATTAAAAGCTTAATTTCTATAGATTCTGGCTAACTTTTTCAACTTTTTCTTTCAGAAAGCAATACATCACCATTACCTTAATGTCTATGTGAAATATGAACGTTGTAGCCCCACCCGTTTGGGCAGAATTGACCCAAATGGCACGAAAATATTGCACAAAAAATCAAAAAAACTTATATTAAAAGCTTAATTTTTTCAACTTTTTCTTTCATAAAGCAATACATCACCATTACCTTAATGTCCATGTAAAATATGAACGTTGTAGCCCCACCCGTTTGGTCAGAATCGGCCCAAATGTCACGAAAATATCGCACTAAAAATCGGAAAAATCGTAAAAGTACGATATTCATGAGAAATATTTCTTCGATTGTACCCAAAAACGTAGCAAGTCTAAGTTCAGAGATTTCGAAGGTCCCCTCCAATTTTCATCAAGATCGCATGTGCCGTTTGCCCGGTAGAGAGCGAACAAACAGACAGAAAAACAAACAAAAAAAAACACCCGAGCTATTTTTCTTGGGGTAACGTAAGTGAAAAACAAACAAAAAACAGAAAGTCAAATTGAAGTCTTCACTTCGCTCGCTACGCTCGCTACGCTCATCCAATTAATTTAAACGTAATAGTTCATCCAAATTCTTTTTTTCTAATTAATTTTAACGTAATGGTCATGCAAATTCTATTTTGCCAAGCTTTTCAAGGGTGTTGTTACGGGACATTGTACGTTTATGAATTAAGAATGCGCAAATGTGGAAGGGTAGATGAGCTTGGACCTTTTTTTAGATCTCATTTCTTTTGAGTGTGTAAGGTTTGGCTGTATTTTTACAAGTTTTTGGTATGTGTGGGATCTAATTACTTTTTCAAGTTCCATTGCAAAATTATTTGTTAAAATATAATACATTTATCAAAGTCGATTTTATTGCTATGGTATTACCAATTAACAATAGAATGAAAAAATATAGTGGTACAAAGTCTTGCTTTTTGTAAACAATGTAGGCGATTATTGTCACGTAACTATAGTTACTTGTTGATTGTATGCCTGTATAAGGCTTATTATAAAACCTTTATTTGGAAGCCTTCCAGCAATTTTTTTAAACTTTTTCTTTCAAAGGGAATAACATCACTATTACCTTAATACCATGTACTAAGAAAACGCTTAAGTCCCGCCGCGTTGTTGGATGAACGTAATTGGTGCATTGAGCTGCCATGTGTTACGCGGATTTTCTGTTGTTCTGAGAAAAAATTATTACTTAGTCGAAGATTTTTTTTAATTAAATTAAATAAAATTAAAAATTAACTTAATTTTTTTAATAAATCGTAATTTAAAAAAAATAAAAAATCGTAAAATTGCAATTTTCAGGAGTAAAAATTATTCGATTGCGCTCAAATTTAACACGAGTATATTTATTCATGAAATTAAGGTTCTGTGAAAAAATCATTACAATAGGATAAAGCATGTAGGTGTTATAAGTCAAAGAATTGTTTTAAAAAAGAAAAAAACGTAAAATTCGATTTTCATGAGAAATAATTTTTCGATTTCGCTCAAATTTCACACGAACATCTTAATCTATAAAATTAAGGATCTGGGAAAAAATCATTACAATCGGATAAAGTGTTATAAGTGTTATTAGTGTTATAAGTCGAAGAAATTTTCAAAAAATCGAAAAAAATCGTAAAATTGCGTTTTTTATAAGAAAAAGTTTCCCGATTGCGCCAAAAAACGGGGCAGTTCTAAGTTAAAAGATTTCAAAGGCCTCCACAAAATTCAATTGCAATCGGAGTATCGGTTTAGCCGGAATCGTGTTAACAAACACACAAAAATACAAAAAAAGAAAGAAAAAAAAATTACGGATTTTTTTCTCCAGTGTAGTGAAATGGAATCTTCGCTTCGCTCGCTACGCTCGCTACGCTCATCCAAAAATATGAACGTTGTAGCCCCACCCGTTTGGTCAGAATCGCTGGGCAATTGAAACTGACGAATTATAGATAGTAGTAGTAGCCAGTAGTAACTAACGTCCTTAAAGTGATTTTGAGCATGTTTTAAGTCATATTTTCACCAAGAAGAAATGCTCGTACCCCAACCAAATTTAGCAAGTGTTGTCGGGTACCTAAATCCCCTCGATTTTGATAGTTTTCAAGTTCACATCACGTTTCATGATGGCTGGGTGACACCTCGATTGAGTCGAAATCACCCCAACTCTGCTTGCTGTATAAGGTGTCTAAATGTGTAGCGCACCGCGGCTTGGCTGCGGCGCCCTTACGGGCACCTAGATGGTGGATGGAATGGTGATGTTCACACCTACTAGGGAAACGCCAAAGTCGTTGATAGACGAGTGAGTGAGCCATGTGTTGAGTACCCGGTATCATTTCCCATACTGGGCTTGAAGCAGCCTTAGGTATAGGGGAGGAAAGGGGATGTTCCCGGGTTCTCAACACATGGCTCACTCACTCGTCTATCAACGACTTTGGCGTTTCCCTAGTTAATTTGGGTACACAAACATTTTTGTTACCTGAAAATATCAATGGTCAACACGACTAGTGAAAGGGGTATTATATATTATAATAATAATAAATATAAAATATAAATATATATAAATATTACGTATGCACTTTTTCCGGGGTAAAGCACATGATTGTGTGCAATGGGGGGGGGGGGAGACTGGTTAGAAGGGGGGCATCCAATGCGGGGCCGGGCCGAGGCGCAAATATCTGAAATACCAGAACAATTTTTCGATTCTTAGAATTAGATTGGAGTATTTTAATTTTTAACGAGTTTATTTTGGACAAAAACCTTGTAACAAATGTATGAAAAAATTGCAAAATTAGAAAAAATATCTCATTGGATGAGCGAAGCGAAGATTCCATTTCACTACACTGGAGAAAAAAATCCGGAATGTTTTTTTTCTTTTTTTCTTTATTTGTATTATTGTGTGTCTGTTAGCACAATTTCGGCTAAATCGATACTCCTAATTGCGCTTAAATTTAATGGAGGCCTTCGAAATCTCTGAACCAAGAACTGACACGTTTTGAAGCGCAATCGAAAAATTATTTCTCATGAAAAATTTTTTTTTCCTTATAACACCTACATGCTTTATCCGATTGTAATAATTTTTTCACAGAACCTTAATTTTATGAATTAATATATTCGTGTGAAATTTGAGCGCAATCAAATAATAATTTTTCATGAATATAGCAATTTTACGTTTTTTTATTATTTTTATTTTACATTTCTTCAACTTCTACATGCTTTATCCGATTGTAACGATTTTTATACAGAACCCTAATTTTATTAATTAATATATTGGTGTAAAATTTGAGCGAAATCGAAAAATAATTTCTCATGAAAATCGCAATTTTACGTTTTTTTTCGTTTAAAAAAAATTTACGCTCATCCAACAACGCGCCTGAAAAAGCGTTTGCGAAGTTTCCTTGTTAAATACTACTTGTCAAATAAAAGTTTTTCCTCCCTTCCGTAGTTACGCCTCTGAAGTCTCTTAGTCGTTACGCGCATCGCATGGACTGTGTCGTATGTAATAGACGTGCCGGCAGCCAACGCGGTTCAGTAGTGACTTCCTCGTCATTCCTGCACGCCTGATACAAAGCGAGCAGTTTTGCTTTGCGCTACGGTATTCCGATGGGTCGCCGCCGACTGCACCGAGCCAGTGCAATATGGCGGCGTCCGTTATGCGCGCATGCGCCTCGAAGACGGCGCGAGAATCGATGATGCACTTTTAGGACGCTCCCTTTAGGGCTATTTTAAAGTCGCGTTGATGGATGAGCGTGTTTGGTTTATTGAACCTGCATTTCCTATGCTGTTTTCTTCAGTTTTGTTCTGCTCTTGGTCCCGTATAATTAATTATTGGATAAGTGAAGTGATTGAGTGAGCTTATTTTTTTTTAAATAGAAATTTCTAGCAGTCGCTTTATTGAGTTTGTCTATTAGGGGTATTTTTCTTGAAAAAAAGTTTCACATTTTAGGATTACCGTTGGCGATTATCGAATGTTAGTGTATTTAACTGAAGGGCGTGTCAACCGTTGCCCATATTGCAAGTTACAACACGGCTGTGTCTCTCTTTAGCTTCGGGGAGAATAAAACACACATAACAAAAACTTGTAGAAATACAGCCAAACCTTACACACTCAAAAGAAATGAGATCTAAAAAAAGATTCATAAACGTACAGTGTCCCATAACAGCATCCTCAAAAAGCTTGGCAAAATAGAATTTGCGAATATTAATTTAAACGTAAAAGTTCATCCGAGTTCTTTTTTTCTAATTAATTTAAACGTAATAACATGCAAATTTTATTTTCCCAAGCTTTTCGAGGATGCTGTTATGGGACACTGTACGTTTATGAATTAAGAATGCGCAAATGTGGAAGGGTATGAGCTTGGCCCTTTTTTAGATCTCATTTCTTTTGAGTGTGTAAGGTTTGGCTTTATTTCTACAAGTTTTTGTTATGTGTGTGATCTCATTACTTTTTCAAGTTCCATTGCAAAATTATTTTTTAAAATATAATAATTTTATCAAAGTTGATTTAATTTCTAGGTATTAGCAATAACAATAGGATGTAAAATATCTAGACCCGGATTCATGTACATCAACTAATGTTATTTTACACCTTTCACTGCATCCACTGACATGTAAATCAACAGATTATCAAAAGAACATTGAAAATTTGCACAGTTTTTGTTTTCGTTTTTATATAGTGACAGGAGTTTTGCGTGAGATCATTGCAAGAAAAGAATAGGTGTATTATTTCCGTACATTTTTGTATAGCCTAGGTGGACAATCATACTATTGTTTATCTGCATTAGGCTTTTAGTAATCAAAACTAGTTATTTGTGCGGGAAGTGTGTCAGAACAAGGTTGTGCTGGCCTAGGGTTGGCTAGGCTTGTCAAACATGTAATGTAAGTATTAATAGTAGAGAGTCCGAGAGCCTGATGGAACGTTAGACCTACACTGTTGTATTATAAATAATTTTCTACATCGGGGCCTAGGCCAGGGACGGTTTCTGATTTGTTTTATGAGAGTTTAATGACAACTATGATCTGATATGAACTATCTTGTTTCACACATAGAAGCAAAATTTAAAATGTCCGCCATTTGTTTACGTATCGCACTTTCCCGCCTAACTCTGCTTATACCGTCAACAAGTGTCAAGTAACTATAGTTACTTGTTGATTGTATGCCTAGTGTATAAGGCTTATTTTAAAACCTTTATTTGGAAGCCTTCCAGCAAACTTTTTCAACTTTTTCTTTCAAAAGAGACTATATTACTATAACCTTAATGTTCATGTAAAATATGAACATTGTAGCCCCACCCGTCTGGTCAGAATCGCGGGCCGATTGAAACTGACGAATAAGATTGTAGTAGTAGCAGTGTAGTAGCAGTAGTAGCTGTAGAGTAGTAGAGCATGATTCAAGCCATTTTTTCACCAAGAAGGAATGGTCGTACCCCAATAAAATTTGGCATGTGTAGTCAGGTACCTAAATCCTCTCAACTTTGATAGTTCTCAAGTCCACATCACGTTACTGACGGCTGGGTAACACCTCGAAATCACCCCAACTCTGCTTGCTGTATAAGGTGCTTGAGTGTGTTGCGCGCCACGGCTTGGCTGCGGCGCCCTAACGGGCACCTAGATATGACAGGACAGAAAGCAAAGTTTCATAAACTTTTCATATTATATAAGTGGTTTAAAAAAAATATATGTCCCTAGCGGAGATATAACCCAGGTCCACCGCCTTTATAAAGCAATGCTTTAAAGGAGTATTTAACCGCTAAACTAAAAAAATAAATATTTCATTCAGGCTAACTAGTAATGAATTTAGCAAATAACAGAAAAATTATTGGGGCCACCATGACCTCCCAAAAAATTGTCAAACATGACATATTTCGAGAGGTCCCATCGGCAAAAATCTCCCATAAGAAATAACATGGGGACGATCTTTATGCCCCGTGACCTTGGAGAATTTTGATCCAAAAAAATATTGGCCATTATTGACGTACTCTGCAGCCTTTTCTGTAAAATCTCTACACACACATAACAAAAACTTGTAGAAATACAGCCAAACCTTACACACTCAAAAGAAATGAGATCTAAAAAAAGGGCCAAGCTCATCTACCCTTCCACATTTGCGCATTCTTAATTCATAAACGTACAGTGTCCCATAACAGCATCCTCGAAAAGCTTGGCAAAATAGAATTTGCGATTATTAATTTAAACGTTATAGTTCAACCAAGTTCTTTTTTCTAATTAATTTAAACGTAATAACATGCAAATTTTATTTTGCCAAGCTTTTCGAGGATGCTGTTATGGGACACTGTACGTTTATGAATTAAGAATGCGCAAATGTGGAAGGGTAGATGAGCTTGGCCCTTTTTTTAGATCTCATTTCTTTTGAGTGTGTAAGGTTTGGCTGTATTTCTACAAGTTTTTGTTATGTGTGTAATCTCATTACTTTTTCAAGTTTCCATTGCAAAATTATTTGTTTAAATATAATAATTTTTTCAAAGTTAATTTAATTTCTATGGTATTAGCAATAACAAAAGGATGTTAAATATCTAGACCCGGATTCATGTACATCCTGGGTATAGGTGGTATAACCATGGTATAACGACGGTATAAGGACTGGTTAAGTCTAGGCAACTCACGGCCAATTAAAACTTTCCCATGCAACAACAAACGCACAACTAATGTTATTTGACACCTATTTCACTGCATCCACAGCCATGTATATCATCAGATAATCAAATGAATATTGACAATTTTCACCATCTTTTGTTTTACATTTTCATTAAAAGTGACAGGAGATTGCGTGAGTTTATTAAAAGAAAAGGAAAGGCTTATTATCACCGTAAATTTAGGAATAGCCTAGGACTATCATACCATTGTTTATCTGCATTAGGCTTTTGGTAATCAAAACAAGTTATTTGTACGGGATGTGTGTCAGAACAAGGTTTGTGCTGGCCTAGGGTTGGCTAAGAAAGGCCTAGGGCTTGTCAAACATGTAGTGTAAGTATTTATTTATCTAGTCCTATAGTCTAATGGAACTTTAGACCTACACTGTTGTATTATAAATAATTTTTCTACATCTGGCCTAGGCCAGGGACGGTTTTCTGATTTGTTTATGAGAGTAATAATGACAACTTTTCTCGTTCCACACAAAGAAGAAAAATTGAAATGTCCGCCATTTGTTTACGTATCGCACTTTCCCGCCTAACTCTGCTTATACCGTCAACAAGTGTCAGTAACTATAGTTTACTTGTTGATTGTATGCCTTGTGTTAAGGCTTATTTTAAAACCTTTATTTGGAAGCCTTCCAAAAAACTTTTTCAACTTTGTTTTTTTTCAAAAGAGACTATATTACTATAACCTTAATGTACATGTAAAATATGAATATTGTAGCCCCACCCGTCTGGTCAGAATCGCGGGCCGATTGAAACTGACGAATTAGATGTTAGTTGTAGTAGCAGTAGCAGTAGCAGTAGAAGTAGCAGTAGCTAAACATCCTTAAAGTGATTTTGAGCATGTTTCAAGCCATTTTTTCACCAAGAAGGAATGGTCGTACCCCAATCAAATTTGGCATGTGTTGTCAGGTACCTAAATCCCTCGATGTGATAGTTTTCAAGTTTACATCACGTTACATGACGGCTGGGTAACACCTCGAAATCACCCCAACTCTGCTTGGTGTATAAGGTGCTTGAGTGTGTAGCGCACCGCGGCTTGGCTGCGGCGCCCTAACGGGCACCTAGATATCTTGTTTTGTAATTTGGGCAAGTAGTTCGGTCAAAATATGCTGATTACCAAGATGGGGTGTGATTTTGGAATGCATATTTTTGCGTGTTTGAGGGTATATTTGGGCACAGTTTCAAGACACGATGATATAAAAGGGGAATTTTAGATTGGTACTATGCTCTAGTATCTATGTGGACCAAAAAAGAAGCAGGTTAAAGCCACTTTAGAAAATTTTCCAAAACACCAATTTTTGCCAATTTCTGGATCCAAAAAATTAAAAAAATTCGTGTTAAATCACAGTTACAAGATATAATTTTTTAAACCGCCATTTAAGTGTAGTATTGTGCTATAGATCACGTGGTAAAAAATATTTTTTTTGGGGTTTTTAGCCCCTTTAACAAGTAAGTTATCGGGCCATTAGCTACAATCATCTTTTATCAATTTCTGTGTGATTTTGTATATTGACTGGTCGAGAAATCTATACATTATAACCTATGCTTAGAAATCGAATCGATGTTAGAGGCGATATGTGAGACATTGGTTTACCGGGCTGATCTAATGTTACATAAGCCGATCCAATTTGCCAGGTACCACCTCGGATTTTAACCCATTTAAGGATGAACGGTTTTGGCAACCAGAGCACAATTTTCAGATGCTTATCAATTTCGTTTCGTTTTGCCAACTAATATTTTAAAGAACGGTCAAACGGAGCTACTTCCCACATAACACTCAATATTGTAGATATATTCATTTAAAGTGCTCGTGATAATGTCAGGATATTAATGTTGTATACACCTTTGTACGATATTCGTCGGGAGGTTCAGTACTTTCAATTTCATTTGTTTTCATCAAATATCTCTACAATGTCGATAGAATATTGTTGTTTTAACATTTGAAATCCCAATGGTTTTATTACCTGGTTTTTTCATACAATATCCCTGCAATATTGATAGGATATTATTCTTTAAAAATTTGAAATCTCAACGGTTTTTATGGCGTGGGGTAGCTTGTCCTGTCCTGTCTGTTGTCATTCGACGATCAGTCGTCGGGAGAGGAAGACGTGTACTTGTGGCCGTTGTGTTCAACATGACTTAGCTTGATAAGAAAAATCGGCAGAGGGATTTTATACCGCTCAGATGAGTGAGAGAATTGTGTAACTCAAATCTTGGATTACAAAATTGCTTTTTTAAATAGTGAAAAGATCTGGCAACACACGTCGAGATAAACTGGACTCACCTAACCTCACATCGTTTTTTCGCGTTACATTGTGTGACAAGCAAAATTGTATTGTTATATACCATGTATTCTTGCTAAAACTAAGCTACAAACACACATTATGTGATAAGTGCCAGTTAAGCTTTGTGTCGGTAAACACCACATGTGCTTAGTTCACTAATGTAAGTGAAAAGTAACTGGTGTGTATAACTGGCAGGCCACCACACTGGTTTAGCAGAGCAGGTGTTTGAACATGATTCGAATATAATAATTGATATTGTGTGAACCAAAATAGAATATCCAAAAATGTAAAAATGAATATTGCATGATGCTTGGAGCAATATAATACAATATCCCCACAATATTGATCGCGATATTGTGTGAAGCTTATTTATCTTTTAGTTTGACGGACATTTCTATATTATTACAATATTGTTAAAATAATTCTAGATGTTGTATGAATATTTTAAATGTTAAGAAAGTACATTGTTTAAATATTCATAGTATATTGAGTGTTATGTGGGTTTCACTTACGAAGTAACTATTTAAAAAAAAAAATTTTGTTGCTGCTTTTATGTTATTGTACGTTTGTGTAATTGTTATTACACCAAAATAGGTCATTTTTCTAAAGTAAGAATTCCATGTTTTTGTTGAAGTTCCCCAGTGGTGTTTCAAATACTTTACCAAGAAACCAAGGACAAGTAAAATTTATAACTTAGGCCTATGTAATTGTTAGTTAATGATTAGGGTGATGTAGGATAAAACTTTTTATTTCAATGTAAAATTTAATTTTGTTAATTTGAATTAAACTTTCATGAGTCTACTTTCGGGGTTCTTCTTCTCCAACTCAGAATTCAGGGTTCAAATCGCAAAAGATTTTTAACTTCAGATGTGGACTGAGGTTCATCATTTCATGGCTTAGGAATGTGAAAACGGTGACTTTGGAGCCGTCATAGCAACGAGGCACATAACACGTCCCAATTAGCTTTGTTGATTCTGGCGATGTCCGCGGGTGGAATCGTGTCCATCTTGTTTTGCCCTTGTTTCCTATTCAAAAAATGGGTGGTCTCTTGTTGGTCATTGTTGTGTGGTGTCGGCGCCAACAGGGTTGACTTGGTCTGCTCTAAATTTAATGTCCTCCACTGAAAATCAGTTATGTGACTAAGTGTGCAGACTCTAATACAAATGTATTTATTTTTAATCTATTAAGTGATGCTTCCATTTAGCTACCGTAGTTACTCGGCTACTCCACCATGCAAGAAAAGTAGCAAAACTCTAGACAACAACAGTTGGGTGCGCAGACTCGTTGTCTACGGACATTTGGTGAATTCAGTCCATTGGTCTTCACCGCTTTTTAGTCTAAGGCGACAAATCGTATAACTGGACATTTGGCCTAGTATTTTTTGGTCTACATGCAGTTCTTTCGTCTGGTATGAATTGTGGTCTAAGAAAAGATTTGGTCTTATCTCCTAAATACAAAGGTCTTAATTTAAATTTTTACATAAATGCATAATTTTAGAACAGTCAATGAAAATAAAAACTATGCATTTGAATTAATGAAACACATATTTTTTGTGTTTGTATGTACCTATGTATGTTATAAATATAACCAGATACAAAATATTGTAAAAAAAACCGGCAGCCAAGCTCTCCTTCAAAAGTCTTCGGCTGTGAATGCTGTGAGATATAGAAGTTGAGCCAAGCTTTTTATTCTTTCTCCCTAGTTTCGCTTTGAAAATAAGTAAGATCATTTTGCCTGTTGACGAGCGCCAAGCCAACGATTTTTGTGGTAAAAAAGTAAAATTTTTAAACTCGAAATCATAAAAAAAATTCTTGGCCATGAACCAAATTCAATGGCCAAGCCATTTTTTTATGGTTTCGGGATTAAAAATTTTACTTTTTTACAACAAAAATCGTTGGCTTGGCGCTCGTCAACAGGCGAAATGAACTTACTTGTTTTCAAAGCCAAACTAGGGAGAAAGAATAAAAAGCTTGGCTCAACTTCTATATCTCACAGCATTCACAGCCGAAGACTTTTGAAGGAGAGCTTGGCTGCCGTTTTTTTTTTTTTTTTTTTTTACAATTTTTTGTATTTGGTTGGATATTACATCTTTTTGTTGTTCGTTTGCTACCAAAGTTTTAAATGATTGACTCTGAATGATTAAATTTGTTAAGTTCAAAGTTGTTTTTTGACATTTTTGGACCCACGGTCCCCCCAAAGATACCCCTTGTGTTTTAAGCACTAGATATTTATAATGGTTAAGAGCATTGTTTAATTTCAAGCTGTACAAATTACTACGCCTGAGTAATTACGCGTTTTGATTTTGATTTTGATTTTCCCCGGTTCCAATTGCCCGGTTTTGGTTATATGAGATACATCTGAGTGTGGCCCAAGTTTCAAAGTTCTAAGATGAACCGTTTTCTCAGTATAGCGTATTATTCATAAGAGTACGGAATTACCTACTTTTGATAATTTTGATTTTCTCCGGTACCCGTTACCCAATTTTGCTTTCCATATTCAAAAGTGATAAAGAATGAGAGATATCAAAATGTATTCCACGTTTGAAACATCTCAGTTGTAGCGTTTTCTTTGAATGATTCATTTCTTAAAGTTCAGATATGTTTTTTGTCATTTTTGGGCCCATGGTCATCCCCAAATTTAGCCCCTTGTGTTTTGGACGTAAGATATTTATAATGGTTAATAGCATGTTTAATTTCAAGTTTGTACAAATTACCACGCCTTGGTAATTACGCGTTTTGATTATCATCCAAATTTTGATTTTCTTTGGTCCCTGTTACCCGATTTTGGTTTTGAAAGCAAAAGTCACTTCGTCTGAAGTACATCTAAGTATGGTCCAAGTTTCATAGTTATAAGATTTACCGTTTTCTCTGTAGGCTAAATTAATCTCCGCGGAGAACTAGCCAGCTAGCCAGCCACCCACCCACCCAGCCACCAGCCAGCCGAAAGGAATTTGACGATGTTGAGAGCCTTTTTTAACACAGAACGAGTTGTCGGATCGGGTTGATTTTTTTTGGTATGTCATGGACCACATACCAGGTCATATACCGAGTTTCAAGATTGTAACTCTTTCGGGGCGGCGTGTGCAGATAGCTGAAAACCCCCCAACTCTGGTAGCTGTATACAGGGCTGGAGTTCGTGTCGCCTAAGCAGTCGCATGCGCTTGTCTGCCGGGCGACGACCGTCGCCCTAGATACAAAAAGCCTAAATGTTAACATGAAAAACATAATTTTAGATTAGGTAGATAAGTAATAAAAATATTAATGCGACAAAATGAAAATCGAGTCGAGCTTTCAGCAAAAAACATGTTTAGATAAAAAAAAAGGATATCAAATCAATCAATCATTCTAAAACTAATGCAGTTTAATCATTTAATTATTTTCTTCATCGTCAAGCACAGTTTCCTCACTAAATAAGGTAACTTTAAACTTTACAGCTTTTAAATTTGTTGCTTTTGTAATTTTCATAATTTTGTACAATATTTGCAGTATTTTGTTGCTAATTGGCTAAGATAGCGCTTGTTAAAGGCGATCAGCCTTTCTGTGTTATGTCCACCTGCAAGCTGTGTCATTGTGACTTCTGTTTCCCTCTGATTTTTCTTGAGATGTTCCATAAATTTCCCAAATTGTTGCGTGATTGAATCGCTTGCAAACCCTCGTTCATTGTTTGTGCGCTACATCTTTGACGGTCCAAAAAAAAACCCTTTTAAAGACGAAATTCGTTAGAGTAACAACGGTTTATACGAAATGTCTTCAGACAAAAATGACTACAAATTAAACCAATTCCTGTAAAAAAACATTTGAACCAAATGAACTGAAATGACGTAATTGAATTTTAAAAAAAGATTAAATTTCGCTAATTAGTTTTTTTCTAGAAATTTGTATTTTAGTTCGTTGATCCCCTAGTAAATCTGATTTGCCCTTCCCCTTCAATGCGTGTAGATTTTTTCTTGTTCCCTTTCCCAATGGTGTAAACCATGTGCTCATGGGTTGCCCCTCGTCTGGGGGCAAAAATAGAAAAGAAAGTTATTATTTTTGTGTTTGTTCAACCTTTTAAAATGCTCTTTATTGTTAAAGGGTTGAATATGCAATGTTTCAAATTTTTTTTTTAAACCCATGCCAAGCCATTCCAATGGTGTAAGCGCTTTCGCCCTAGTTCCCCCAATGTCTAGGGGCGACATTAAGCAAGCAATTTTTTGTTTTGCTCCCCCTTTCCAAAAAATACACTAAATGTGAAATTTTTGAAAAATTTTTTTTGGAAGTTGCAAAGTTTACAGACCCCAGGGGCGGACTGGGGAAAAAAACCGGGGGCCGGGCAACTTTTTGAGCGGCCAGGCAGGGGGGGGTTGGGGGGGCCCCCCCCCCCAAAACAGCGTCGCAGGCGTTTTTTTTTTGATAATCAGGTTTAAGAAGGCGTTTGGAGCGTTTTAGAAAAAACTGAGGCTAAAATGCAATCCGAAATACTGTAGTTTTTGTGGGTTATAAAGTAGGAAAAAAAAGACTGATGCAGCAAAGGGTTTACTACAACTACACACAGCCTTTTCCCCAAATTCCGCCCCCTCATCCAGTGCGTATCTGGGGCCCCCGGGCCCAAACCCCGGGGGACCCCAAATTTTCCCGTTAATGAAGTTCGATTCAAAACTGTTTCCCATGTGAAATTAAAAATAAAATCACATCGAAATTTTTTTCAAAATTAAAATTAGTTTAAAAACTGGGAAGTTTTCGCAAACGCTTTTTCGGGCGCATATGTTGGATGAGCGAATTTGGGTGCATTGAGCTGCCAGTGTTATGAAATTTTTCTTTTGTTCTGTGAAAAATCATAAATGGGAAAAAGCATGCAGGTGTTATAAGCCGATTTTTAAATTAAAAAAAATCGAAAAAATTGCGATTTGCATAAAAAATAATTTTTTGATTGCGCTAAAAATTTCACAGAATAAAAATTTAAAAAATTAAGGTTCTGAAAAAAAAAACATTAAAATCGGCTAAAGATGAAATGTTATATAATCCAAGAATTTTTTCAAAACAAAATAAATCGAAAAATTGCGATTTTCACTAAAAATTTTTTTTCGATTGCACTAAAAAATTGGGGTCAAAGTAAAGAGATTTTAAAGCCCTCCAAAAATTTTTTATCGAATTTGGGTTTTGGGTTTAACCCGGGAAAAAACTTTCCGGGTTTTTTTTTTTCCAGTGTTGAAAGGAATTTTTGCTTCTCTTGCTTCACTCATAAAACTTTAGAAGCACAATAGGAAAAAAAACTTTGCAATGTTAAAAGGTTTGTTGTTCAATGAGTTAAAACAGGATGAAGCTCATGCCTCAGAAATGTGAAAACGGCGTATTCAACGGGTTTTTAATAAAATAAACTATACGTAATACATCTTTGGTGTTTTAAAAACCATTTTTTGTTTTAACATTTTTATAAGTGTAAAGGAAAGGGGCCCCAGGGGTGCCGGGGGTAAAAGTGAGTATACCCATAAATAAAAAAAATAGCCCTAGGTATCCCCTGGGGGAAAAAAAACGGGCCCATACACTTTAGGTGTACAAATGGGAAACCCAAATTAAGTCGGAGAATAATATATTTTTGCAATCACAACAATCGCACGTCCCCACCACAAATTTTTTTAAAGAACATGTCTAACAAGACTAAAATCCCAAAAACCCCACTTTGGGAATTAAAAAATTGGACCCGCTTGGCTAGGGGGCCCCCCCCCCAGACTCAATTGAAACTTAATCATGTATACTTTCCCAAGGAAAGAGAGTTTACCCAAAAATGATTTTTTGATGACACCACTTCTGGAACCCCAAAAAATTGTTTTGTCCCCCGGCCCCCTGTTTGAAATTACGCCCGCAAAAATTGGGAACGGTTGGCAGCGCCGCCAGCGGGCAAACCTCCGCCGCGCCACAGTTTGTGCCAGGCGCGTCCCCCGGGCTAGGCCAAAATTTTGGGGCAAAAGAGGCGGGCCTGTCCGCCCCTGACTAGAGCTCTAACTTTTGGGGTATAATTTGTAAAATGTATCCCGTTTACGGCAGTCCAAATTCAAAACTTGGGTATATACAAATCACAGATTTAATATATTAAAATGTGTTGGTATGCCCCGGTCCTCAAAAAATAATTTAAAGCAAAGTTTTAATTCTTTTAGGGAAAAAGAAATTGCAAAATCTTTAAAAAAATAAAAAATTTTAATGTGCGTTTTGATACGAAACATTGCCTTTTTACTAGAGTCACGCATGTTAGAAACAAAAAGCTTTTTTGAAAATTTTATTAAAATTGGGTGAGCTTAAGGGGTTGTAGGGCTAGCCCTTTTAGTCAAATTCATATTTGCATTTTTCTACTGTTCATTATAACACAAAAAATAAAACATAAAATATGATTAATTTTAAAATAATTGATAAGAGATTATTGATGGGTAGGTAATCCAAAAACCACGATCTGATAATGAAAAATTTTGTTTTTTTGCCAATTGAACAAAAACATTGTTTATGATTTCTTCAATTCAGAAATTAAAAAAGCCCCCCCCAACCGGGGGTTTGAACCACGGGGCCCGCATTCCAGACATTTAATTTTTTAATTTTTTTTAATTTTCTGAAATTTTATAAATAATAATTACCTACGGGATGTTCTCGACTAACCAAACCCAGAAACATTCGTTCTATTAGGAACGTCGAATTGACAATTTTCTTCGCTGTCTCGTTACCGTGAAGCTCCCTCTCCCTAGCCAAATATAAAATCTAGCACGGGTTTTCACTCAATTAAAATGATTTAAAAAGTTCGTTTAAAGTCACTTTAACCCATGAGATTAAATTTTGCAGTTACTAACTTCACCCCAGTTTGGTTGTTTTTGTGCACTTCACACACTATAACTATATACATGTGTGGTGTGGTGGCATTCAAATTTTTCACGGACGTTGTAACGCTAACTGGGGGGGGGGGGGCTCCCTTGTGCCACATATGCCGCGGTTTTTGAAATTTATATACATCTGCTGCGGAAAAAAGATCCCAGTAATATTTAACCAAATTTGGGGAAGGGTTTCCCGGGGACAGTTGAGTTCGCTCAAGTCAAAAAAGTGAAAGTTTCTCTTAGCGGATTACTCCACCTCGGAGGTTCGCTAAAGAAATTACCCCCCCCTCCACCCCCCACCACCCCCCTTAAAACCCCCCATGCACGAGGCCCGAAAAAAAGTGAACCTCTCCACGGGAAATAAAGGAGAAACGGAGCAGTTCAAATATCAGACGGTCGGATTTTAATTTATCTCCCCGCAAAGTAGAGCAAGGGTTTTACATGTTAAGTCAAGAAAGTTTTGCAATTTGTTCGCAAATCTTTAAACCCCGCCCTCGCCCCTTTTTCTTTGATTCGTCTCGATTTGACGATTACATTCCCTTATCAAGTAATACGTTTGTTAGTTTTATTCTTTTTTAAACCCCAAATTCTAGAGGTAAAGAATTTTCATGACGAAAGCAAAAAATAATGTCTCATTGCTTTTGGGAAAAAATCAAACAAGACTTTTGTAAGGGGAAAACATTCCCCTTTTTACCTATTGTAAAGTTTACGTAAAACGAAGCTTTTTTCGAAATCATTCAAACATAAAAAAACATGTATACACTAACAGCACTCATAAAAGGCAAATTATCAACGCAAAAAATTTCAAAAAAAAAACCATTCTAACTGGTAAAAAAAAATTGGAAACACCTTTCTATATTTATTTAAATTAAATTAAAATTAAAATTTTTTTTTTTTTTATCGACCGCCGGCGAGATTAAGATATGGCATTGCCCTTGGTTGGGCGGGTCGAGGGTATATTTAAAACTGGTAGCAGAACAAATTTGGCGACACGACTTTAGTTAGTAACAACTAGCTACTTTTTAAACCATCGTGTCTAAAAAATAGCCTTATTCGCGTGTTTTTCGTACTGGTATATTATTTAATTATATGCTTTTAAAAATGTTAGTTACCTTTCTTTGTGCAGTTATCTATAGTTTATACAATTTTTTTAAAGTCAAAATTTACCATAGTCTGGTTGTTTGGGCAAACCCTTCGGTGTTTTTTAAAGAAGGTGCATGTTGGATCAAAAACTAAAAAAAAATAAAAAAATATAGACCTTGATCTATTTTTTTCCCAACCTGTAAATCCCTACTTTGCCAACCAAACCTGTGTCCAGATTTATTCGGTAAATCCTAAATTCTTTTTGCTACGTCGCGTCGTTTGATGTTAGCTTGCACGAATATAAAAGCTCAAAGGTTAGAAACAAATTTGCACGCAACAATCAGCAATAGGGGAGGCTGCCTTTTTGACCGAACCAACCAACTCTTCTCTTCCGTGGTAGCAGGCCTATGCTGTGCTTGCGGTGTGTCAGCGTGGCGACGCCATGTGTGCAATGCACAGACGGAATATAGACACACATTAAAATAAAGCCGGCTACGACCCGGCCAGCCCAGTCCCTGGCCCAGACAGGCCCGAGGAAAAAAGCAAAGCAGGGACGGCCGTTAACTCAAAAGGGAATCCCATTCCCAGCTCGTTGCTAAAAACGCAGAAGATATTTGATGAGAAAAGGAAACTTTTTCATTTCCGTTTTTTAGTTTGCTCGTTTCCCTCGGAATTATTGGATTTGACGATTATGAATAAAAGGGGATAGGGCTAGGAGAATTTTTCTAGTCATTAAATTTTAGGGGGGGGGCCCCTTTTTTAATTTGAAAACTTTATCGCCTAAAAAAACCCCGGGATATTTTTTTCGTTTTTTTTGAGGATCTTACACGAAGATGGGGAAAACATTTTTGGGAATTTTAATATTATCTTTGCGGGAAGCTAGCCATTATTCAAAAAATTTAAACAAGAGACAAACTGACACATTGTAATGATTCTAAGAAAAAATCTAGCATAAATTTGAGAAGAGAGTCAGAGCTTTAACGCCTCCAAAAAGCACAATCAACGCTTTAAAAATAAATCCTAAACAACAATAGTTAACACAAGATAGTAATGTATAATGTTACACGAGGGACGGATAGTAATAAAAATCGAGCCGTAGAGTTTTGGTTGTTTTCAAAACCTGTTTTATTATTTTTAATATATCACAATTTAAAATAGGGAGAGTTCACACTATAAATCCCAATGGTCAAATCTCTTTGGGCTCAAAATTTTTATGATTTTTAGGACGATGCCCCCCCCAGAGAGAGAGCCCACTGTCTAAAACCCCACTGGCTGAAATCTCGTTGGCTCGAAATTAAATAGTATTTTTTTAAGACATGAGATTGCAGACGAGGGGGACACACTATTGTCCCCCCGGCTCGAAATCTCATAGGTCGAAACCCATAGGCTGAAAAAAAGCTAGAAAATACGCCGTTAATAGGCTGCTGGTCGTTGTCTAAAAATAAAAAGTAGTAAATACGCAGAAATTAACGATGTCGCCTGGCTACTGTGTCGTTGGTCAAAATAAATAGCTGGAAAATACGCCTTTTAAATAGGTTCTGTGCGTTTTTTCATAAATAAATAGCTATTTAAATCGCAGAAATTCGATGCCCCTGGCTGCTGTGTCTTTGGCTATAAATAAATAGAAGTAAAACGCAGTAATTACGATGCCGCCTGGGCTGTGTCTTTGGGCTCTAAATAAATACTAGAAAATACGCCTTAATCGTGCCGCCGGCCCGTGTTCGTGTCTAAAATAAATAGGTGAAATACCAGTAATTACGAGCGCCTGGTGCTGGCTTTGGCCCATAAATTGTACGAGGCTCCCCCCCTCTAACCTTGAAGTGCCGCGAGAGAAAAGGGAATTTGAACCTACGCCCGCTTTCACTCAAACACAAAACCCAAAGCTACATTAAAGAGTTGATCCTCGTTTGTTTGGAAACTAGTGACGTCAATTTTCAATCTGAGAAACATAAAATACAGTAAAATATAATCCATACAAAGTATATTTTTTTGTAATACAGTCCCAAAACCCCGATCATTTGATAGTATAGTAATCAAACTAAACGAACACGAAATTTTACGATCCTAAGATGGGTTTGACGATAAAAAAAATGGATAAAAGTAGTTATTTCAAACAGTTTTTTATTTTCCAATTGCACTTCAACATAACATGGTTTAAAAGATTTAAAAGGTGTCTTATATAAATGGCAAGGAACGGGGTATCCCCATGAAATTTAATTTTTTTTTAAATAGTAAAACTACACGTTTTATTTGAAAACCCTTGGGTTCGAGCCCGGATCAGTAGATGCCTTCGAACCATTGGGGGACATTTTTTTACAGTATGATTTTCATTGAAAATCGTAAAAAGCATGGTACAATTTTCTAAAATTACAAGGGGTTTAAAAGGGCATCGATCGGACCTTTACGATAATCTTTAATCCCAAAAACATGACCCATTTTGTGATTTGTATTTTATTTTGGGTTTCCGCCAAAAGACATGCGTGTACGTTTGGCACAAAAAATCAAAATTATTTTACTCACGGTTCCCGCGCCCAAAAGTAGGTTTGCCCCCAAACGCCGAGGGGACGGGCGGTTTGGAATCTTTCCGGGTACAAGCCCCGTTGGGGGTTTTTGAGCCGTACAACATTTTTGCCGGGGTGACGATGAACATTTTGGAAATGCGCGAAATTTTTGAAAAAATTAAAATTGCTGTTAAATAAAAAAATTAAAAAAAAATCTAAATTTTTAAATTACTTACAGCGGTAAAGTGCCCGTGCAGATTTAAGGGGGGGGTCCGGGACAAAAAATTTTTTCCCGTTTTCTTTTTTTTTGGACATGTTTGGTTTTTCCATTTCCTTTTTTTTTAAAATTTTTTAGTGCGGGTAAAACCCAGAGGTTTGACAATTCTAAAAGCCAAGAAATAGCGAAGGGTTAAAACCAAAAGACCCGATATTTCTTTCGATTGCGAGGGAAAAAAATCGCAAATTGGAAATTTTTTTAACTTTTTGCGTGCAACTTTAAAAGTTTAAAATTTGGTTCCTGGGTTTCGATTTGGAACGAAAAGGGTCGTTAAGTAGCAAAAGAATAAAGGAATGAAAAAAAATTGGTTTGGAAACCCTGGCTCAACCCGGGTTTTTGGTAAAAAACCTTGAGTTCTTTCCCGGGGCATTTTGTTATTTGGTTTACATTCTGTCAGGTAGGCCCTTTCCCGAGGATTGATAATGGGGCTCATGACGGGCGCAGGGAAGTACGATACCAGCATTGCATCAAGTGCGATGAAGGGCGTCGTTACATCAGTTCCCCCAAACAATTTGCCCGGGAAAACATTCCTCAAAATTTTTACAAAAAAGGGTAAAAAGTTTTCGTCCCGAAAGTGTCCGAAAAAACAATTGTCCCGGGATTTTCGGAAAAAACGAAAAAACGTTACCCGAAAACTCCCGAACGCGGCCGTACAGGGACCGATTCGTGATTTTGTTTCGAAACGAGGTTTTCCAACTACGAGGTATTCCGAGACCCGAGTACGATTTTTCCACGCCCCCCGGGCGTAGCGGCTTCAAGCCCGCTTGCGCGACTTGTATTCGAAAAACCGAGTCAGTGAATTCAGCATCAAAAAATACAAAAATACTTAACAAATTTGCACCATACAAAAACAACATTAGTAAAATTTTCTTTTATGATGTAAAGTACTGAGTACACTATTTAAAGGGGGGTTGGTGCACGTTCGTCCCGAGTACTGGGTGAATCCAAAAAGGTCTACTTTCATATCTCGCTAACCTAAAAAAAAAAAATTTAGCCCCCGTGGCAAACGCATCCCAGAAAATTGTGGAACGAAAACTTCCCAAGATGAAACAATTTTAGAGAAGATGGGTTCAAGATCATGATTTTAAAACGAGGGGCGAAGCGAGAGTGTCTCCATTAAACTGAAAGGGGCTCCGTGATCTGTGGGTCTGTGTGTGTGTACATCAAAAATCAGCCGAATCGCTAAAAACAGTTTGCACTGAACTTTAAACAGACATCGTGCAAGTTTACTGAGAACTGCTAAAAAAATCATCTAGACCATTGCCCCTAAAAGAAATAATAAATTGAAAAATGGTGCTAATGCGCGGGAATTTTTTTAAACCCACAATGGTTTTGATTTAGAAAAAATTATTTTGTTTGTTAATTGTTGGCTGTGAAAGGCCGGCCAAAGCTTATAAATTTGCAGCTCAAGGTACCCAAATTCCTCTCGGAGATTAAGTAAACCTTGCAATTTGACACGTATTTTATGGCTAGTTTTCCATAGTTTTGATAAGATGATAGCTACACTGGTTACATGATATAAAAATATGTTTAAAATTTTTTAAATTACAACCCAGAATTCAAAAACTTTTCCCGAACAAGGGATTGACCCCAGGTCTCCTAATTTCGTGTAAAAAGGCCCCTTTTACCCCAACTAGCCCAGGAAAATGCCAAAAGTCGGTTAGCGAGTGAGCGAAAAACGTTTTGAGTACCGGGAACATTTTGCTTTTAAAAAATTGTAATTTTTTGGGTAAAAATATTAGTTTTTTTAAGTTTAGATGGTATGAGGGGCGCGTCAATGAAGGCCAAAATGCCCACTTAGCCTAGTTAGGTAGGGAGGCTAAGATTAGGGGAAAAGAAAGGGAAAATTTTACGGGGTACTCAACACAGGCTCACTCTCACTCGTTTAACAACGTTTTGGGCGTTTCGGGGTTGGGGACTACGGGGCGACGGCGTTCGCTCACACCCAAGCGCCCGCGACTGTAGTAGCGATGATAACTCGACGCTGTTACTCCTCCCCGATTTGGGGGGGTTTTCAGCAATCTGCACACCCCGTTTGAAAAATTTACAATCTTAAAACTCGGTATATGGGTTATATTGGTCCAGACCTAAAAAAAAAAATAGCTCGACCCGAAAAACCCTTTTATGTGTTAAAAAAAAAGTCCCCGAAGTCGTTAAAAACTTCGGCTGGTAGCAAGCAAATTTCTAGGTGGAGAATTAATAGCTAAAGATAAAACGGTAATCTTAGAACTATAAAACTTGGACCACACTTAGATTTCTCAGACGCAGTCCTTTGTTTCAAAACCAAAAATGGTGAAAGGGGACCGGAGAAAATCCCAAAATTTTAATGAAACAAAACCAAATTACAAGGGTGGTTAATTTTACATGTCTTTAAACCTATAATATCTAGCGTCCAAAACCAAGGGGAAATTGGGGGACCCTGGGCCCAAAATGCCAAAAAAGAACTATGACTTTAAAAAATTTAAAAATTTTTTTTTGTTATATATAAGTTTTTTTAAAAATTTTTTTTGATTTTTTTGTGCGATATTTTTGTGATATTTTGGGCCAAAGGCTTCTCCGATATTGATGAAACTTTAAAGGAACGTGTAAAATCACTAAAATCAATATGTTATAATTTTTGAGGGCATTTTAAAAAAAATTTTTTTATAGAATGTACTTTTACGTTTTTTTTCTCAGTTTTAATACGATATTTTGTGATAATTGGGCGATTTTTACCAAACGGGTGGGCGAAAGTTCAATTTTTCATTGACAAAAGATGTTAATGAGTACCCCTTTAAAAAAAAAAAGTTTTAAAAAATTGGTAAAATTATAGAAATAAAGGGTTTTTTAAAGCTTTTTTTAAGGGGATAATGAACAAGTAATATCAAGTAACTATGAAAAAGTAAAGGGGATTCCCCAAAAAACCTATCATTTGACAGAAATGTTCAAAAAAAAAACATCCTCAACGCGGGCGTAGGAAGGGGGGGGGAAGGGGGGAGTTTTCCCCCCACTTTTTTCCCTACCCCCCCCCACTTCAGAACTTAAAGCAGTCTGCCGTAAAACGCCGGAAAAATTTTGAATAACGAATTTCAATAAAAATGATTTTTTTAAACCTTTTACTTTCTGAATTGTCTTTTTTTGGGAGTCCAGTGATTCTCCCCTTCCTTTCCCTTCCCTTTTACCCCCCCTTATTAATGACCAAAAATTCGCCAAACCTATATGTTTGACGGGGCAATGAAACCATGCAATTCAAAGGTTGTAGCATGCATGGTCTATCTCTTTTCTTTCCAAATTTATTTATAGTTTTTTCTGTACGAAAAATACATTTATTTGGATTTCATCAGCCCCCGATTTTTTTCTAGAACGCACCAAACACCCATTTTTAAAATTTCGCCTGTGGCGCTGTAGTTGGAGGCTCCCCCCCCAAAACCCCCGTATTGGCAGCAGATTTGTTGTTTCCCCCCCCAACTCTAAAAAAGGAGTTCCCACGCGCCTGCATCAACGCGACTAGAAAAAACGTTTTGCGAAGCGGCTGAAAAAACAAACAAATGTTTATTCTCCGCGCATCCTTATCAAAACTTCTCGCGCCAGCCAGATGTGCTAGTAAGAACACGCACCAAATGAGTGAGCGCAGCGAAGGAGTGGTCTCTTGTTAGTCTGCGGCGTGCGTGCGTGTGTTTGTTTTTACGTTGAAAAACAGCCGAAATCTGAAAAGATTTCCCCGAATTTTTAAAAAAAACATCCGGTACAAGTTTTTTGAGAACGCTAACAAAAACAGCGACCATGCGATTTAAACCTACAAGAAATAATAAATAAAAAAAGGCTTCCAAGTTTTGAAATTTTTAACGTCAATGGTTTGTCTTTGAAAAATATTTTTTTTTTGTTTTTGCCTGGCTGTGAAAGCGGCCAAGGTTTTATCGAATGTTTCACGTCAAGTACCCCAAATTTCCCCCCTCGGAAATTTAGTAAACCCTTAAAATTAGTAAGTAAACCCTAAAAAACAGAAACAATACAATAGGAAAAAGCTAAAGTCCGCCGCGTTGATGGATGGCTTTTTTGAAGTTTTTTTGTTTTCGTAGGACTTTTTTTAAATGCACGCAATGAAAAAGGCTGCAGAAGGCAGGCTCACTGCTGTGTGCGTGCAGGGAGAGTCAAAAGGTGCGGGGCGGGCCCGGTCATATCGAAAACTGTGCGAAGTTTTACGATATCATTAGAAAATATTTATTCGATTTCCACCAGAATCATATCATATCTAACTTTAGTGATTCAACCCTTCCCCCAAAAATTTCATCAAGATCGGAGTAGCCCTTTTCCCGGGCAGGGCCAAATATCATGAAAATATTTTATTTAAAAAATTTGGGGAAAATAGTAAAATACGATATTTTATTTCCATATTTATTCGATTGCCCCCAAAATAAACAATCTAACTTTTGTGATTTTAAACGTTCCCATAAAATTTCATCAAGATCGGGTGTGTTTTGCCCGGCCGCGGACCAAATATCAAGAAAACATCGCATTACAAATTTAAAAAAATCGTAAAAAAGTACGATATTCATGAGAAAATATTTTTTTTGGAATGTACCCCAAAAACGTGGCAGGTCTAAATTTAAAAGATTTTGAAGGTCCCCCCAATTTTCATCAAGATCGCAATGCCGTTTTGCCCGGGGAAACGTGCGAAAAACCCCCGAAAAAAAAAAAAAAACAAACAAAAAAACATTTAGCTAAATTTTTTGGGGGTCAGTGAAATGAAGTTTCGCTTGCTCATCCAAAACATAGTACACATTTAAACCTTATACTAGGGGAAAAAAGCAAAAATGCCCCGTTGATGGGTGAGCGTTTTTTTAAGTTTTTTGTTTTGGGACCCCCTTTTTCTTTTCAAGTGCTTTTTGAATGCATGTAGGTGATTGTTTTCAAGTTTCCATTGTTACTTGTTTTTTGTTATTTTAAAAACCCAAAAAAAAATCATTTTAAAACCTTTTTTTCTCGGAATCTGGCTATTTTTTTAATTTTTTTTTAAAAGGGGACTACATCACCATAACCTTAATGCCATGTGAAATATGAACGTCTAGCCCCCCCCGTTTTTGGCAGAATCGGGGGAAAAAGTACGAAAATTTCGCACTTAAAATCGAAAAAAAATCGTTAAAGACTATTTATGAGAAATTTTTTTCATTGTACCCAAAAACGTGGAGGGCTAAGTTCAGAGATTTTTGAAAGGGCCCGTCAAAATTTCATCAAGATCGCAAAGCCGTTTGCCCCGGGAAACGGCGAAAAAAACAGACAGAAAAACAAAAAAAAAAAAAACAAACAAAAAAAATTTGGGGCTAAATTTTTTGAGGGTCAGTTTTAAAAAGAAGTTTTTGCTTCGCCCCTACGCTCACCACAAAATATCAATTAAGATACCCAGGGTTACTCTAAATACCGACACATTAGTAAATTATGTTAATTTTCCCAATCCACTGAATACACACGAATTAGACAAAAGTCACATATTTTTAAAAAAATTCTTTTTTAAAAAATTTTGCAAATTATATATTATATTTTAAATTTGAATCACAATTGTAAACTTGTCGGGTATTTGCCACGTCATTTGGGCTTTCCCCTGTAACGTTTTTGGACGGGTCTGGGCCCGTATCAGTACGACTGATGACTGATGAGTCGTCCTGAGACGGGGCCCAGAGCGGGCCAGAAACGTTGACATGGGTAAGTCAAATCGACGTGGGAAAAACCGACAAGTTTACAATTGTGATTCTTATACTTCGGGCCACGAAAGCCTTAAAAAATTTTTAAATTTAAATTTTTCGTTTTTTGACGGTGGAAAATGTTTTTAAAAGGGTAGTTATAACGCTTTGAGATCTACATCCCCCAAGTAGAGTGGCATATTGAGCGGCCTTATAAAACAAAGCAGAAGCATGACAAAGGATAAGAAAAAAGAGGAATAATTCATGCCCAAAACTCCCCTTACCCCTCGGGTTGGGGTGCTATAGCCGCTTTCATCTAAGTTTTTAAGATGGCGCAAAATTGTTGAAAACACTGGCTGAAAACGAGCCCAACTAAAAAAAATATGGGGGTTTGTACGAAATTACAGAACCCCAAATACCTAACCCCCAATAGCTTGTGTTAGTTTAACGTAAAAATAAATTCCCCTTAATTTTATTTTGTATATCAAAGTTTAAAAGTGTTTTCTACAAAATTCCCCATTTTTTTTGAAGTATTGACTTGAAATTTTTTTAAGACTCGAGAGAGAGACGTGTTTTATTGAGAGGGTGGAAAGGGATATGCTATGACTTCTGTACAAGCACAAAACTTTGGTTGACTGTGGTGTTTTAAAATAGGGAAACAGACTAAAATTCAAGGGGGCAACCCCGGGCACATCGTGCAATAAGGCGCCCATTTATTCAATAGAAATTTTAATCCGTTTTCCCTAGAGGAAAGTCCCAGGAAAAGGGGCGTTTTTTGAGGATAGTTATGAAAAAAGGCAATTTGTCAGAAAAAGTGTAAGAACAAGGAGTTTATTTGAGTTCGGGAATCAACTAATAAATATTTAATAAGGCCAGAATTACGTAGATCGGGTCGGGCCCTATTCGTTTGATTTTGTACGACGAAGACCATAAGAGTGCCGGGCCCGGGCCGTTTCCCCGGGGTAGTCACTTTTTAATTTTTGCTAAAATACAACAAACGAGGGCATAGTGCCCTTTTTAAAGCCCAAAAGGTTAAAATTTAAAATTTAATTTGTAGCCAAATACCCGACCCCGGCGACCATGCAGAAAGGCCTTTAATGTAGAGCATTGGGGCAGAGCAAAAATTTTAGTGTAATTTAAATTAGTTTTTTATTATATGGTTTTTGTACTGTAATTTGAACAGAGGATGGATACTATTTATTATTTTTGTGTCAAGATTTCAACTATACAAATGATTCCCTTTGTGTCCCCCCAGGAAATAATGAAGTATAAGCAAGAGCTTAGGACATTAAAATGGAGCCACATTTTTCCATTATTTATTTCATTATTTATTTTAAAATTATACGAGTTCGAGCCGAGATGCTCAACTCCGAGAAAATGGACTGTATATATTTTTTGGTCTGAATTTACCCCGAATTTTGAGTAGGTGAAGGAGGCAGTGCAGGGGTAAGAAATGGGCGGGATGTTAAGCCCACCGCGGAGAGAAACAGGGTAGAAACCGATTTTGGAAATTAGTAGGAAATTAGAGAATGCCGGAAGGCAAGTCAAACCCAAAGGACTGCAGCTGGGAAAATCCGTCGTTGTTTTCCAAGACGGACGGGGCAGCGGCTACCACTTGAAATACGTACAGTAGTGCAATGTCCGCGAGAGCGGACACGTCGTTGCGAGGTGCGAGCGAGAAAAGTGAGCAAAAAAGAATTTGCACTTCATGAGTAAAGGCGAGAGGAGAAAACTGCATTGAAAAAGCATTTTGCATAAATTTCGAACGCGAAAAAACCAGGAAAGACGTTGAAGGCAGAAATTCAAACAGGTGATAAAAATATGTGCAAGGGGAATACGAAACAAAAAAATACCAACCCCAAAGAGAAAAATAAAAATACCCAAATGCGCCGGAAAGGCGCGAAATAACCCCCCACCTAAAATGGAATTTTAGTAGGCCCAAGAGAAATAAACTAGAACTACAACTATAAGACGACCCAAAACGAATAACTAAAAAGGAGGGGGATCACCAATTTTTCACCGGACGGGTAAACACCCTTTGGGGGAGCCCGAACGGACCCCACTTGACGACGTTTTTCTTTGCCGGGCACACTTGTACCCCCGGCCAATAGGCCAAGACAAAGGAGTGGTGGGGGGTTTCCAACAGAAGACCCGTCCCCGCCCTTTGAGGTTCGGGCACGCGCGCACCCACTCCCACACTGCTCTGCTGTGCAAAAACTCAGAGGACCAAGTGTCCAAAAGGTTGAGCAGTTGACGGACTTGAAGCCAACGAGAGAGGTGAGAGGCTTTCTGACGACAGCAATTCGGGAGGTGCGAGGCGAGGGCCGATCAACAAAGGGGCGGGAAGAGGAACGGGGCCATCCAGGGGGTCGAACGAAGTGGCACAAAGCGGAGGGGACTATTAAACGGCTTCGATGCGTGAAAACAGGGTGGAGTACTCCTCGAAATTGGGGGCCCGGAGCCCTTAATTAGTCGATGCAGGGTAACTTGGGGGGATTTTCCCCCGGCCCCCAAAAGTCCCCCGAAATAGGGGGGGGGGGTTGAAATCCACCTAACTTTACGTAGTGCAAGCTTGTCCGCGATGGCGGTCTCAGCTGCCGTGAGAGAATCTAGATCCCCCCCCCCCCGGAGCGAGCCAGCCCCTACGATTACGGCCACAGTCGGAGTAAATGTGAGCTGGGAGTCCAGCCGGGCGAAAAACCCGATCAAGACAGGCCAGGAAAGCTCAGGGGACGGTAGAGACCAGTCAAGATGCCAGCTTTGGGGGCCAGCAGCGAAGAGACAAAGTAGCCTTTTGCGATGGAGGCATTACGGCGGGGGGACTTCTTCACGAGAATGGGCCAGGTAGGGTCTGTGCCCACGTGGAGGAACGACGCGAAGGTTTAAAACGCGATTTCAGGAGATTACCATAATTGGTGATTAGGCTTGGCGGGGAAATTTTGAAACAGGTAAGCAGCGAGATGCGTTGCCGTAACAACCCACGCAGGAGATAACCCAATACATTGTTGAATGAGAGCTTGCACAGGCGGGGCCAGAGTGCAAGGAGGAGAAAATGGAAGGCATACACAAGAGCGGGGGAAAAAGCGTTTCCCGGGAAGCAAGAGGGGATGACAAAGCTTCTTCGGGGAGAGAAGAATAATGAAGCCTCCCGCCCCCCCTGACAAAACCGGGGGAGTAAAATAAAGGGCTTGGGGGTGGCGAGCGGGGGGTCACGAACGAGTTTTTACCCTTTTGCTTGAGTCATCAGCGAAGTACTGCTGCTAGGATGCGCACGAACAGGCGCATGCGTCTCAAGATCGGACGGGAGCAGGGGGACCAGGGGGGTGCAAGGTTATTCGACGAGCAAGCAAGAGCGGGAAAAGCTTACAGTGCCGAACAGCGCTTGGTTTTCAAGAGCGAGGAAAAAAACCTGCAGTTGACAAGCAGAGGATCAATGAGGGGGATCATGTTTTATCAGCCCCCGGGGGGAGACGCTTTCAAATGGGGGAAAGGGCGTGGTGGGTTCAACCGAAGGGCCCCGAGGGGAGACCAGTGGGGGGGGAGAACCGGGGGCCCATGAAGGGGGAACCAGAGAACCTAGGGGGGGGTTAACAGGCCAGGGGGAGCGGGGCCCCGAGAGGCGCAATCGGCAGGGTCCTTTCCAGAACTAACATGAGCCCAATTTCAGGGGAGAGGGTCCGAGTTTTTCGACTACCGTTTTGGCGACGAATGTCTTCAGGGGCGGGGGGTATGAGCCAAGCGAGCAGTAGGGGGAGTCATTTATGAACACTGTTTCATGTCAAGGGCTTGAGAGCGGGAGGGTGTCTTTTAAGCCCCCTAGAAAATAAAAATGCTCCACTGATTTCCCAAAACTTGGGCACAGTGAGCACTTGGCGGGCGCGCCCTTTGCCTGGTCTCAACAACTGACGTGAGATTGCGACACGTCTCAAGTACAAGTAAAGAGTAGAGAAAGGGCCCTTTCTCGGAGGCTCGCAAACCCTAAAAAGCCGGTATTGGCACGTTCATGACAAAGAGGCGGAACTGAACACACTCAATTTGGGGCACGTTTTCAAATGCAGGGCCCAAAGTCTGAGAGGTGATTCCGAGAGCGATTATCCCACTCCACGCGCAAGAGCCGAGATTCTGCATGAACCCCTTTAAATCCAGGAGACAAAGGGGGTGAAAAACCCCGGTGGGCGAAATGCGGCGATGTGGGGGAGTATGGCGTTTTGGTGACGCAACCTACAAAGGGCGAGTGGGAAGCTGAAGCAATGGGAAACGGGGGTCCCACAACAGCCCCGAGGAATTTTAAATTTTGTTCGTGTTTGGAAAAGCCCGGGGGAGTTTCTAGAGGGCCTTGGGGAGGGAGCAAAGAGCGCAGGAACATGCTAGCCCACTTGCGAGCTCGACGCCTGCACACTGAGTGGTGACGCAACTCAGCACGAAGCACGAGGGCTTCGTCAAGGTCATGGCCCCTAAAAACTACGTCATCTATGTAGATGTTTGAAGAAAGGGCGCGTGAAGCGAGGGGAAAAAATTTAGCACTTCGTCCACGACCGTTGCTGAAAACACTCTTTGGGGCCCTGGAAGGAGAGGGCGTGAGACCGTAGGTCACGTATTGAGCTCGTACTCAATGACGGGAGAGTAGGGCCAGGACGCCAGAATAGTGTGAAAAGCCGATCGCCTGGTGCACAAGGATTGAGGTAATCTGTCTCACGCCCCGCGCACAGGGCTACAGGATAGTGGAAAAGGGGTTAGAACAGTGGGAAGGTCACTTTAAAGCTTAGGCCCACTCAGCGGGACGGGGTTTGAGAGCGACTCCACTTTTTATAGGAGAGGAGGCGTGAATACCATCGCATTTTAGTGGTAGAGCTTGTGACCGTTACACAATGATGGGGGGATTTGTACTCCGCAGGTCGAGAGGAAGGGATGTGCAGGACGGCGTAATCATCATGAAAAATCATGATAGAGTCATGAAGTGGGGGTCACGCTTCAGAGACGCTCTTTTAAAATGACAAAAGTCTTTAGCGCGACGTCACGATTGTAGCCCTGGGGAGACCAATCAGGCTTTATGGTTTGAGCGACCGGGAGTGCGGCCCGAGGGGTCGCGAGAATGAGTTTTAAAGAAGTGCTCTTCAACGAGCGAATCCCTTGGGTCCAGAGGGGGGAGGTCGACGACTTCTTTTTGTTTCCCAGAAGAGACGGACAGTATGTTCCAACGGGGAGCTTGTCACAGCGGGAAATGAGTAGGATGACTCAGGTGGTGGTTGAGTAGCGTGGACCGGACCGAAGATTACCCCCAACCCAAAAAAAGTTTTGGTGCGGCAGGTTTGCTGCCTACGACGTGTGTCCGGTTTTACAGGAATTTTTGAGTAGAGACGGACCAATAGGAAATCAATGGGCCCCGGGACATTGAAGCGATCGTCACGAGGTCAAGGCAGATAGCGCCTATGACGTCAGTGGACCCGGAGGAGTAGGCAAATTGCCCGGGAATAGTTTAGAGAAAAAGGTGCATTGACATGCATAGGGGTTGCCCAGAGAGCCCAGAAGCAAACTGCATTTCACAATACCAAAGCACTCGAGTATTAGTTTGTCCGACACCCGACAGTTGGGCGGTGGCTGGATTGACTTTCAAGCCCAAAAAGTTGCACTAACGACTTTGATAGCAGAGATTTTTGACCCGGGTCAACAACCCCGCGAAAGGGTTGCATGATCCCGTGCGCGTCACTAATGAGTGCGCGAACGGTGCCAGATGACAGTTTGATGAGTGGGGCTCGAAGCCTGGACTTGAAGACAGAGCCTGGGGCGCTGAAGGGGCCTTGCTCGGGGACAGGAGTATGTCAGCAAGAGACGGAGCGGATTCAGAAGTAACATAGAAGAGTTTTGAGCTTTGACAACAGAACTGATTTCGTGGAAGTGCATTGGGATCGCAGGGGTGCACCCATACAATTAAAAACAGCGTTTTTTAAATTTGGCGCAGCGTGTCATAACGTTGGCTATGGTTAAAACCCGGGAAAAAATTGCACTTGGGCAAGTATGAGAAAACCTTAATACCGGGCAAAGCGGGGCACAGTTTTTGGAATGAAGTGTACGAGATGAGTTACGGGTACTCGCTGCACAGTTGTTTGAGGAGGTGCGCACTAAAAGGTGTGATTGCTTTGAAGGGAGAGAAAATTTTTACGGTGTAACAGAAAATTTTCCCGACAGCACTACTCCCTCTTTAGATTTGGTCTTCGAGAAAAACGATTTGGATTTGTACTCGGGAGTTGAATTAGATGTTTGTCTGTTTTTAAAAGCCTTTCAGAGATGACCCCGAGATAGCTAATGCCAAAAATAACAATAAGAAAACACAAATCGGGAATATTAGAGCTTTCAGAGATTCGACAGAGTTGCGATGGTTTTTTGAAAACGCTTGAAGACCCTCATAGGATGAGTTTTTTGAGGAACAAAATCTAAAAATTTGTGGACATACAAATCCCTAGAACGCTTTTTTGTAACGAGAGATGAGAGTGTTTAGAGCGAGGGGGTTTTTTTTCTTCAGTTTTTTGAAACTTGAGATGAGGGGCCAAAAGGGGTTCAGAAATGAAGTTGTTAAAAAAGTGTAACTTTGAACATTACTTAAGATTTATTTTATCGATCAGAGATTTGAAAAGAGAATAGAAAACGGGCCATTGCAAATGTCCCTTTGAACTTGGGGAAAACTATGACTGGCAACGCAAATATGGTTTAACTGAGGCGGACAGAGGGGGTGGTTGATCACAACAGGGCGCGATTTAATTTTTAACCGTTTGTATAACAAATTCAAGCAAAGAAAAAACGTTTTTAAAACTGCTTGAACTTTGTCTATTTTGATGATTAGCGGGGAAAAAACTATTGGGGTTGAGTTTGGCCCAATAGACATTTGGATTTCGCGGGGAAAACAGATTCCCAAATTTAGCCAAATTATCAAAAACGGGGCCTAAAAGCCTCGACTTTTCGGGTTTTATTTTTTCGAAACGCATTGTACGTTCGCTGAACGGACGCGAATATAAACTCGCGCGAGCAACTAAAATTTTTCTGTGAGCTTGCAACTCTTCCTGATGAAAAAGGGGATTCAAAGTATCAAAAAAAAGAGGGAAAAAACGTAAGAGACAATTACACTGAATAGCGCAATCAACAGAAAAAACGGAAGCGGAAAAATCAACATCAAACCGGTGTGTAGTGCGATGACCAAACAAGGACAACCTTGAATGAAAAACTTTGCAAAAAAAGCGGAAAAAACACCCGGGGCATCCGGCTGCGGAGGACCCTGGTTCGAGCCGAGAGCTCAAATCCCAGAATAATGGCTGTATATATTTTTTTTGGGCTGAACTTACCCCGAATCTTGACGAGGGGAAGGAGGCAGTCAGAGGTAAGTACGATGGGGGGGATGTTAAACCCACCGCGAGAGAGAACAGGGGAAAAAAATCGAGTTTGGAAATTAGTAGGAAAATTTGAGAAAGCCGGAAGGGAAGTCGAACCAAGGATGCAGCTCGGAAAAACCGTCGTTTTTATTCAAGACGGACGCGGCAGGCGGCTACAACTGAAATAGTCAGTGAGTCAATGCCGCTGAGACGGACAGGCGTTTTCGAGGTGCGAGCGAGAAAAAATTTAGACGAAAAACGAACTTTGCCTTCATCGAGTGAAGGCGAGAAGGAGAAAATGCATTGAAAAAGCACTTGCAAAATCGAACGCGGGGGAAACCAGGAAAGGGGCGTCTGATAGGGAGGGAAATTCAAACAGGGAAACAATATGTGCAACTTGTGAATACGAAACAAGAAATACCAAAAAAGTAAGAGAAAAATATAACACCCCAATAGCGCGGGAAAAAGGGGCGAAAATACGAGAAGCAATCAATTTAAAAAAATCCCGATATGAATAAACTAGATGACGGGGACGAATGCCAGCTGGTTGGGAAACCTCTGTTAAAGGATGCCATGTTACTCCACCTTTACAACCGACTAGTACGGATAGTACATCACAACATGTTAGTGATATACCAGAAACCTAGTAATGTTGGCCCTATAACTAGGAGCCAGAATTTATAGAGCACTATAGTAGACTTGAACGGTACCCCAAAAAGATAGCTGACTAGTTGCAGTGATTTTCTATTATCCTTTTTTACTTTTTGTTTTTTATTTGTATTTTGTTACCTTGATAATGGCAGAGGATCTGCCTGAAACGTTTGTAAATAAAAACTTTGTAATCGAAAACTCGAAAGAATCCCTTTATGTCATTTTATTCCGAGAAAACCTACGTAAAAACACACATTATATGGTATCTTAAACTTTACGGAAAAATCATGCGTTGTATAAGTTGTAAAACACTTATTTTTAATCTTCGGCGTTTCAAAAGACTAGGTTTCATTCTCAAGAATACATGGCATTAAAGAATAAAAACAATACGTAAACCCATAAGAATGACAATAAAAATAAAAAACATACACAACTTATCGATTAACAAAGGCAGACCAAAAGGGCAATGAGAAGGGTGACTATGTCAAGCAAAGAGGTAAGTACAGTGATGTGGTTGTAATATTTTCACTGCATATGATTTGTTTTGTACTTGCCATTTGGTTTGCCTTTGTAAGGGCGGTTTGGGTTGTTTGTATTTTTATTTTAATGATGATGTTTTGTTTTTATTGTTTTTATGATATATATATTGTGATGTTTTTTCCCTTTGGGTTATAGTAGGCGACTATGACGCTGTTATGTTAGTACTTAGATAGAAAATTTAAAAAAGTGACTACACCGGGGATCACTTTTTTAATTTTTTATCTAAAGTACTAACTACATAAAAATATTGTAATGCTGATGTTTTGTTTTTATTGTGTAAAATATATATTTTATATATATATATATAATCAATGTGGATAGAGATAGGAGTCAACAGCTTACCTGGATGTAGAGGTGGGTGCCAAAAGTTGAACACAGATAAAAAATTTTACACAAACTAATCACTAAATTGTCACGGAGACGTTTCGCTTTGCCTTTTTTCGGTCGTTCTGGTATATATATTGATCTATCGAGGACACAAGACAAACCTCTATTAAATTGCTATTGTTGTGACTGTTGAGATCCATGATATGAGATCCCACCACAAGTCGGTGCTCGGTGCATACTTTTATGACAATTTGCTATTCACTAATAATGTACTCAAAGCGGGGCTTATGCGTAAAAACCTTATATTCATATATGTATATATGTGTTAACTTGGGTTTTATAGAAGGCGACTATGACGTTGATATGTATGTTAGTACTTTAGACAGAAATTAAAAAGTGACTACACCGGGGATCGAACCGGGACTAGCTGTCGGGTACCTTACCATGAGCTAGCAGCACCGATTTTTTAAACTTCTTTTTGGTTGTTTTTCATTTAAAAAAACTTTTCAATTTTGCCTTTGAATTTAAAATTCGGCAAAGACCTTTTGA
>JAMZAV010002973.1:0-77552 GCA_024449915.1 Sweltsa coloradensis
TTTTTTGTACTAAGTATTTTTGACAAGACTGCTGTAAAAAAAAATCTCTTACATTATTTGTGTTATGTTTAGCTTTTAGGTGCATCTGAAGGTGGTGCCCATGGAGATGGAATGTTGGGATTGCACCAACCGTCCGCACCAATATCCCTTAAAGATAAGCTTGCGGTAAAGTATTTGAATTTACGTGACTTTATGCTTGATAGGCGTGTTTCCTTGTATAAAACAGAAGTATATTAAAGTTATGGATATTGCAACAATAAAAACAACATTTTGCCTGCAAAAAACAAATAATTCTAGAGACTACTTGAAGACGAGTAAAAAATATGTTTATTCCGTTCATTGCGTATAATTTGTAAAGTTACTTTTGTGCTGCATCGTCAGTTTATTCATAGATAATAATATTATGTTTTTCGTTTTTTGTTGACTTGTGTATTTATGGAATTCACATATCACACATATTTAGGGAAAAGCATATTATTCATTTTATATAGATTGTCTTAGTACTACTACTCCACCGATGGATATTTTAAACAATTATAGTTTTATAAATAAGAATAAAGATTTAACTGGTTCTTTTCAGGTGGAAGAGCGATTTGTAGTCGAACCTCGCCATTTAAAAAAAAAATTGTCCTTTGTTGCCTATTTACAACGAAAATAGACTATCTATCTCTCTTTCTATTACTAAAGCGACGAACGAAAATGGACTGAATCTATTGCGATAAAGTTCGACCAAATTAGCTGTAATTGATGCGTGAATTAACTGTGCGCAGAATCTCTGTCTACGGACATTTGGTATAATCAGTCCATTGGTCTACATGGCTTTTTTGTCTAAGGCGACAAATCGTTTAACTTGACATTTGGTCTAGTATTTTTTCGACTACAGTTCTTTCGTCTAGTATGTATAGTGGTCTAAGAAAACATTTGGAATAATATCCTAAATACAAAGGTCTAATTTATAGTTTTTTTTACATAAATGCATAATTTTGGAACAGGTTATTAAAATAAAAGCTATGCATGTTAATCAATTAAACTCATTTTATTTTAGTTGTATGTATGTAACATAATATAATTCAAAATGTTTACATAAAAACATAATTTAGATTAGGTTAAGAAATTTAAAAAAATGTCTACGATATAATGAGTCTTTATATATTTATCTTTTAGCAAAACTAATACATTTTTTTACATACCAACATAATGTTGTTATCAAATCAATCAATCAATCTAAAACAAATGTGGTAAAATCATTTAATTTTCTCCTAGTCAGGCACTACTTCCTCACCTAATAAGACCCAATAAAAGTCTAGATAAAAATGAGTTGGACGAAATGACGGTCCATACAAAAATCCCTTAGACAAAATAACTATTTATTTGAAATAGTCGGATTAGAGCAATGGTGGTTAGACGAAATGTCTGTGGAAGAAATGACCAAAAATTAGACGAAATACGACTTTAGAACAAAAAAAACTAAACCAAGTATTCTGGAAACAACTTGGCACTTGATTGTCCTCTCAGTAGGTTTATGTTAAAATCCTTACTGTCAATATAAATATAACCGCAGTATCAATATTAAAATTTCGTGCACGTTCTGTTAGTGAAAACATGAGTCGATTAAATAAAGAAATGACACTAAATCTTAGAATCGTGGTACCCAATGAACAATTTTTATTTTTACTGCTTAAGTGATCATACATTGTAAATCCGCTCTTGTAGTTAAAACGATATTGTTTTCACTTGCATGTGCAGAAAGCGAAGGCAATGATGTCAGGGTGTGGCCCACTTGAAATACCAAACGCTGTTACCACCTGCTCTAATACCGTGAAGAAGGTGGTTGAAACAGTGGATTGCACCAAGAAAGTACCCAAGGGTACCAAGGCTACCTTCAAGTGTGCGCCTGGCTTCTCCACCAAGGACAAGCATAAGGGAGCAGTCTGCTCTCAGCCTAAAACGTGGAGCAAGCCGCCCATCACCTGTGCAGTAGCAAGTAGGTTTAGACTTTTGGTTTACCAATTTCGTTTGCTTATTGATAGATTGAAACACTTATACAGATACAAATGTATTTACAACATAATTTAATAATTCAAAGATATATTTTTGATTTACCACGTTTTTTACGGTCAATGATATCAAAAATACACCATGGTCAATGTCAATGACAATGATTTATAAGTACTGAGTTTATGAAGTTTTTCGCAAATGCGACTATAGACATTTAAAATTTACAAAACACCTCACAACTCAACGTCAATGCAAATGTGTTAGTTTAATTCAAATGATTGTAACTATTTATTTTATTTTATTCCAGCAACTACAACCACAACCACAACTACAACTACAATCAACGGAAGCGACCACTTCTACTGACACGACAACTCCTGAATCTACAACTGAAATGAAAACTGAATCAAAGAACTCAGGAGAGGAAAAGAAAAATATGGCTGCCGAAACCGAAGCTGACTCAACTGCACAAGCTTCAACTGACCCAACCACGACCACAACTTCCACTGTGGCTCCTGCTACCATGGCTACTGCCATTACCACCACTGCTACACTATCCGCTAATACTACTCCAACTGCACTCACTACACAACTACTGACTAACCACAACTTCACCCCTTACACTATGCTACTGTCCAATACAACAAACTACGCTAAACCGCTACACTCACAACGATCCCACCCACTACAACTACCCCAACCACTACCACTACTCTATCCACTTCAACAACTCCTACAACTACAACTACTGCAACCACTACTACAACCCCAACTTCTACTACAACTACCCCAACTACTACTACAACTACCCCAACTACTACTACAACTACCCCAACTACTACTACAACTACCCCAACTACTACAACTACTCCAACCACTACTACAACTACTGCAACAACAACAACTACCCCAACTACTACTACTCTGCCTCCTGGTAAGTAAAAAGCAGAATCTAGAGTAGAACTCATAATATTGTGTAGAATCATTGATAATATTTTTTGATTTTCGCATATCTGGATATCTGTTGGAAAATCTTTATTTCCTGGCTCCAATTTCAGCTTTTTTTTTTGTTCAGTCGCGTTGATGGAAGAGCTTTTTTGTATTTTTAGTTTGCGTGGGATCTCTTTACTTTTGCAAGTGCTTTTTGAACCCATTGTAGGTGATTGTTGTCAAGTTTCTATTGTTACTTGTTAATTGTTATTATATACCTCAAAAACTCATATTACGACGTTGATTCTATGGATTCTGGCTAACTTTTTCAACTTTTTCTTTCAAAAGGCAATACATCACCATTACCGTAATGTACATGTGAAATATGATTGTTGTAGCCCAACCCGTTTGGTCATAATCGGACCAAATATCACGAAAATATCGTATTAAAACTTTAAAAAATCGTAAAAGTACGATATTCATGAGAAATATTTCTGGGATTATACCAAACAACGTGGCAGGTCTAAGTTCAGAGATTTCAAAAGTACCCTCCAATTTTCATCGAGATCGCATATTATGCCGTTTGACCGGTAGAGCGCGAACGAACAGACAGAAAAACAAAAACAAACAAAAAATCAGCCGAGCTAATTTTTTGGGGGGTTAGTGAATTGAAGTCTTCGCTTCGCTCATCCAAAAAGAAATGAATGGACTATTCCTATATTTGGTAATACGTATTTTCTCCAGAAATTGAGCTTGTTTTCTTTCACTACACATTCCCTGACAAAAATATATCTGTATATAAAATTCATGTTTTGGAATTTGTAATACAAAAATAATATCATCGTTTTTAGAGTCTACCCACTTAGTCATATAACTGATTTACATTCATTCAATGATTTTTAGGTTGATCTATTGCCAAACAAATGGAAATTTGTTACACTAAACCATAAGGTATATGAAAATATATTTTCCATCCAACTTTTGTGCTGGAACTTAACCAAATTATGAATTATGAAATCAATCGTTAAACACATTGAAAATGTAAATTTACATATTATGAGCTTTCTTTTATTGCATCGTTGACGTTATCTTTCAAATCCAAACAGTGTTCGTTGAAATTTTGCTCTATAGACCTGAACATCAGGATACCTGAGGGCCTATTTACTGACTGGAGTGGTCACTTGTCTTACTTCATTTAATTTGTAAATATGTTTTATGATGTGTATGTTTATATACGTTAGACTCGTTGGTCTTGTGGTTAGCGTCTCTGCTTCCAATGCAGATGGTCCAGGGTTCGATTCTCGCTGAAGTAAGAAGTTATTTAATTTCTAACGTGGATTTAAGCCCATCGGTTCTTGTCTTAGGAATTTGTAAACTGTGACTTCGAAGCCGTCGTAGCAACGAGGCATATAATAAATTTAAAGTTGTTCTGAATCGGGCTTGTTGATTCTAGCGTTGATCCGCAAGTGTTCGCAATATCCATACCACTGATTGCTTTATTTTCTTTTAAAAATATCGATCTTTGGTTGTTTATCGCTCACTCTGCGATTGCGACGGGGCCTACAGGGTTTTCTTGGTCGCTTTGGTTTACTGTCCCCCACTGCAAACCAGTTATATGACTGAGTGGGTAGACTCTATATACGAATTTATTTATTTATGTATTGTTATGTATGTAATCTAAAAATGTATATGTATTTATAACTGTGTGATAACGTAAATAGAAACTCAGTGCATTCTAACATATTAACGTGTTTTTGGAGCAAAGGTGAGACCGGGGGTGTATTTACGAAGTTAATGACAATCGACAATTTTTAATCATCTCTAGTAAAAATTTCAGTTGACGACCGTTTGATATTTGGATCGCCAATTAGGTTAATTTAAAGGGAAGTTTATTTGTTATCAACTAATCATAAATTGGTATGTTAAATTATATCAGTTGGCATTAATGTACCAAAAGTTGGGTGCAAGCAGTATCCACCAGTTGATCACCTAACTAACCATTCCAGCTGAATACCAACTAGGACCAACATGTAGTTCGAATTGGTACCTGTTAAAATTGTCTGTCATCGGTCGATTTGATTCCAAATAGCAATTAATGACCAACTAATTTTTTTACCAATGTGGTTATTTAATTTACAAAGTTGTCACTATCGGTCGACAAGGTGTCTTTTACGTAACTAAATACGCCGCCTGTTGTTACATTTATCGGTGTGAATAATTAAGGTACTGTGTCAACTAGGTACAGTGTACAGATATTTTTAATTAGTGAAGATGTTTCGCTCATTATCAACAATGAGTTGACTTTAATCATGATAAGAGAAACGTGAAAATAGTGTATTCAGCATGTTTTCTACAAAACGCTTTTGTTTTTCACTTTATTAAGGTTTTTCTAACCCAGATTTACGTGACTATTTCCACATAATTTAGATTCTACAAAACGCTTTTTTTTTTACTTTTTTAACCCTGATTTTTTTAATATTGAATATTATTTATATTTTGTGTATAAACATTGGTGATATTAATGCAAACTTGTTGACTTAATTTGAAAATAAAACTAGCAGAAAACTTGATGCTACATTATTAAATGAACTTTACTTTGCTATATACATATATCACTGTTATCATGATCTACTATGTACTCTGCTTACCATCGTGTATTATTTTAATGATTTAATATTATGCTGTTTTCTTTCTCTAGTGCTTTATGATACCGTTGTTGGGTTCGGCGAGTACAAGGCATACACCACCCCAGCATTATCTCCTAATGCTGCAGAGGCAAGGTGTGTGTCTGAAGGTGCCCATCTTCTTTCCCTTGACACAGTCGCAGAAACCGACGCTGTGTGGGCGTACGCCACAAGCAAAGGTGTTGGTATGGGAGCTATACCGATTAACTACAATGACACCCTAAGCGAAGGAATATTCAAAAATTCCAGAGGTAAGATTTACAAACGATTGGGTAAAAAGGAGTAAAGTTTAAACTGAATTTATAAATGTCCTATGAATTTATTTGATAATTTATACAATATTCTTGAGTGTGTATTTAAATTTTGAAACCATTTTAGAAACAGCATTCGAAATTTTAATAACAAACAGGATCTGCATTGCCTTCTAATAAGGGTCATTTTCCCAAACTGTAAGGGTACTAATACTGCATTCGCTAGGCCCCTGGCTGTCAATGATCATGTATGACAAACAGGTTGTTACTATTTTTACTTGAACCCCCAACGTTGACTTATTTTATTATTACTTATTATTATTTTTATTATTATTATTATTTTTACTATTATTATTATTATTATTATTGGATGAGCGTAGCGAGCGTAGCGAGCGAAGCGAAGATTCCATTTCACTACACTGGAGGAAAAAATCCGGAATGTTTTTTTTTTTTTTTTCTTTTTTTTGTATTTTTGTGTGTCTGTTAACACGATTCCGGATAAACCGATACTCCGATTGCGATGAAATTTTATGGAGGTCTTCGAAATCTCTGAACTTAGAACTGCCACGTTTTTAAGCGCAATCGAAAATTTTTTTCTCATAAAAAACGCAATTTTACGATTTTTTTTTCGAATTTTAAAAAATTTCTTCGACTTATAACTCCTACATGCTTTATCCGATTGTAATGATTTTTTCACAGAACCCTTATTGTATGAATTAATAGATAAGTGTTAAATTTGAGCGCAATCGAGAAATTATTTCTTATAAAAATCGCAATTTTACAATTTTTTTTATTTTTTTTACAATTACAATTAATTTAAAAAAAAATAAAAATTAAAGTTAATTTTTATTTAATTTTATTTAATTTTTAAAAAATTCAACTTAGTAATGATTTTTCCACAGAACAACATAAAATCCGCATAAACACATGGCAGCTCAATGCACCAATTACGCTCATCCAACAACGCGGCGGGACTTAAGCGTTTTCCTAGTTATTATTGAATATATGGTTTTTAAGCATAAGCCCGCTTGAAGGACATAGTTATTGATCCATAGCAGTTGTCGAAAAAGTTTGCCCCGACTAGGGTTCGAACCCTAGTCGGGGCAAACTTTTTCGACAACTGCTATGGATCAATAATATAAATTATTATTAATTATTATTATTATTATTATTATTATTATTATTATTATTATTATTATTATTATTATTATTATTATTATTACTATTATTATTATAATTATTATTATTTTTTTTTCGATGGCTATTCAAATACTAATTTTTATATTTTCTTTGATTGAATTTTCCAGGGTATGCCTTCATTACTTACAACAATGGCTTATCATGGAATAGTGGTGAGCCAAACGGTGGAACAAGTGAGAACTGTGCTATTGTCGTTAGGGACACTAAAAAACTTAATGATATTCCGTGCTCTACTTGTTGTTATCATTACGTTTGCAAGAAGTAACAACATTATAAGTAAGGGGAGAACCTGAGTCTTACGTTAGAAAATCCATGAGTTTAAATTTCAGTTGATTGCAGCTATTTGGTATAGTAAATCATTATCAATTTTTGCAGAAACGTAAATGGAAAACAGTTCTTTTATTATTATTTACGCTCGGTTTCAAAGAAATAGCATTGCAAAATAATTGCGAAGAATAAGTGGAAAAAGTTGAAAAAAGGAAATAAATGCAGAGATCGATCTCAAAATTTTTATTCATAAATATGTTGGTACAGGTAGTTGGAATAAATTGCAGAAGAACACAAAATTCAAGTAAATTACGGAGATTTCACGATTTTGTGGGGGTATAAATTCTGTGTTATTGATTAGATTGTAAAGTCCTCTCAAAAGCTTAGTAATTGTCATTAACTATTTTATCTATTTAAACACGTCTCAGCGACTCCTCTTAACATTTAATGAAGTAACTGTTTGTTTTATGCACTTATTTACAAAATATATAAGCGTGTTTGTCAGTAAAAATGTATTTTACTCAAAGTTTATGAATATTGTTCTTTTGGTTACATTTGTCATTAATGTCAACAATGTTATAAATGAAACACAAAATCCTCAACTTATTTTAAATCAGTATAATTTAAAGATTTTGTAGGAAATATTTACGGATTGTATGAATTGATCTAATGGTTTATATTACACAAATCCGAAATGGCATATAATCGTAAGAGATTTTGCTGTTCGCTTATTCTTGTATGTGTTTTGGTAATTGTAATATTATAACATTGAAAAAATGTACTTTTCAAAAGAATCACACAATTGTTAATTTCAAATAAACTCTTTAGACTAACTTTGTCTGTTTTTCCTTATGTCCAAAACATCCATATTTTTATCTGGTATAATTCAACGAATTAATCAACACTTGTCCTTGAACTTTAATTTGTAATTTGGCCGTGTCTGAACCCTTATTAGCTTATAATAATTGCCCAGTCATTTTCGACGAAAGTGACTGAAATTGTGAAAGTGAAAGTCATTTTTTTATTTGCCTTTTCTTTTTCGAGTTGGCAAACTGATATCTCTCCAATCCCAAAACATTAGATTATGCTTAAGATATCAACACTTTTTAGAAAAAAAAAACACATAACAAAAACTTGTAGAAATACAGCCAAACCTTACACATTCAAAAGGAATGAGATCTAAAAAAAGGGCCAAGCTCATCTACCCTTCCACATAAACGTACAGTGTCCCATAACAGCATCCTCGAAAAGCTTGGCAAAATAGAATTTGCGATTATTAATTTAAACGTAATAGTTCATCCAAGTTCTTTTTTCTAATTAATTTAAACGTAATAACATGCAAATTTTGCATGCAAACAAACAAAAAACAAACAAAAAAAAACAAAACCAGTGACTAATTTTTCCGGCAGAGTCAAATGGGAAACGCTCGCTTCGCTCGCTTAATTATAGTTACACTAGGCCCTATGCCATCATGTGTAGCCTTCTTAGCCTATAGATAGTAAATATTCTATAGTGCGTTATATAAACTATGTCTTGCCATTGTAAAGAGCATAAGCTCATTTTATTTGGTTATTAAATGCTGATTTATATTTTTAGTAAGGGCTACGATTTAGGAGGTCCCGGGTTCAAATCCCCTCGAAATCGGCAATCCTAACTGAAGTTTTTTTTTAAATTTTCTTCAGTCTTCAATGCGAATGCAAGGGATTGAGTCATCTTAAACAGCCCTCGGACATCCCTTCACAATTGTCCTTTCCGCAACATATTTAGGCTCCTGAAGAGGGACATGAGTTGCACCTTGGACAGGCTTCCCACAAAAATTATTATTTTTATTATGAGTTTAAATGAGTAAATTTACTAGCACTTTGTCTGCTCACAGTCGATAAGTATTAAGGGCAACAACAGTGAATTGTCTAATTTAAAATTTAAAAGGGAATCTAACAAAAGTTGACTTTCTGTTAAAGGATCAGTGTTGCCAAATTAATAAGTATAAAATATTACTATGACCAATTATTTGGCTGGTGACTGGTAAAATATTACTTCGTCAATTGACTGGCTTGCCACTTCTACACATTTGCCGTTCAAAATGGGAAGTAAGAACTGCCCGAAACGTTGGTAGATTCATTGCTACATATTGAACTGTGACATACTACTGATAAGCGAGAAAATATAATAATGTTATTGCAAGTACAACTACCTCAACCACAACCACTTCAAGCTGCGTGTTTTGTGATCGGTAGGGCCGTGTGTAGCCTCGCACTGGACTTGTTGGATGAGCGTAGCGAGCGTAACGAGCGAAGCGAAGATTCCATTTCACTACACTGGAGAAAAAAATCCGGAATGTTTTTTTTTCTTTCTTTTTTTTTGTATTTTTGTGTGTCTGTTAACACGATTCCAGCTAAACCGATACTCCGATTGCGATGAAATTTTATAGAGGCCTTCGAAATCTCTGAACTTAGAACTGCCACGTTTTTGAGCGCAATCGGGAAATTTTTTCTCATAAAAAACGCAATTTTACGATTTTTTTCGATTTAAAAAAAATGTCTTCGACTTATAACACTACATGCTTTATCCGATTGTAATGATTTTTTCACAGAAGTTTAATTTTATGAATTAAGATATTCTTGTGAAATTTGAGCGTAATCGAAAAATTATTTCTTATGAAAATCGAAAATTTACGTTTTTTTTCTTTTTTAAAACAATTCTTTGACTTATAACACCTACATGCTTTATCCTATTGTAATAATTTTTTCACAGAACCTTTATTTCATGAATAAATATATTCGTGTTAAATTTGAGCGCCATCGAATAATTATTCCTTATGAAAATTGCAATTTTTCGATTTTTTTCTTTTTTTTAAATTACGATTAATTAAAAAAATTAAGTTTATTTTTTATTTAATTTTAATTTAATTTAAAAAAAAATCTTCGACTAAGTAATGATTTTTTCCAAGAACAACAGAAAATCCGCGTAACACATGGCAGCTCAATGCACCAATTACGCTCATCCAACAACGCGGCGGGACTTAAGCGTTTTCCTAGTTACAAACATGAAGGCGATCATAGATCCTTATCACCTTATCACCTATTGTCTAGTTGGTTAAGGCGCCGTTATACCCGCAATGTGGGAGACCTGGATTCAATCCCCTGGTCGAGAAAGATTTTGTAATTTCTGAATTGTATTTAAAATAATTATTAAACATAAATTGAAATGCATATAACACAGTCTATCATCTGTGACAATGCTATGGAAAACATAGCCATTACGAAATACGTGGAAATATTGCAAGGTTTACTCAGTCTCGGAGCGGAATTTGGGGGTACCTTGAGCGTGCAAAATTCGATACACCTTGGGCTCTGCATTTCACAGCCAGGCAAACAACAAACAAAAAATATTGTTTAAAAAAAAAACATTGTTGTTTAAATAATTTCTACACAACGGCAGCCTATTTTTCAATTTATTATTTCTTGTAGGTTTAAAGGGGCTAAAAACCCCAAAAAATATTTTTTATCACGTGATCTATAGCACAATACTACACTTAAATGACCGTTTAAAAAATTATATCTTGTAACTGTGATTTAACACGAATTTTTTAATTTTTTTGATCCAGAAATTGGCGAAAATTGGTGTTTTGGAAAATTTCCTAAATCGGCTTTAACCTGCTTCTTTTTTGGTCCACATAGATACTAGAGCATAGTACCAATCTAAAATGCCCCTTTATAACATCGTGTCTTGAAACTGTGCCCAAATATACCCTCAATCACGCAAAAATATGCATTCCAAAATCACACCCTATCTTGGTAATCAGCATATTTTGACCGAACTACTTGCCCAAATTACAAAACAAAATATAGAGAATTTACAGAAAAGGCTGTCGAGTACGTCAATAATGGCCAATATTTTTTTGGATCAAAATCCTCCAAGGTCACGGGGCATAAAGATCGTCCCCATGTTATTTCTTATGGGAGATTTTTGCCGATGGGACCTAGCTCGAAAAATGTCATGTTTGACAATTTTTTGGGAGGTCATGGTGGCCCCAATATTTTTTCTGTTAGTTGCCAAATTCATTACTAGTTAGCCTGAATGAAATATATTTTTTGAGTTTAGCGGTTAAATACCCCTTTAAATCGCAACGAATCTTGCTGATTTTGTTATCAGTTCTCAGTTAACTCGTACTTCGATGTACACACACACACACACGCACGCACACACGCACGCACACACACACACACTCACAGAATAAGCGCCGTTTGAGTTGAATGAAGTCACTCAGTTGCTTCGCTCCCTCGTCGGTTAATAATTTAATTTAATTATTATTCAAAATCTCAAGGTCTGAATTTTGTTATACGAGTTACGTAATTGGATCTAAAATATTTTATTTGGATCATAATAGAATACGTCATTAGGCATCCCTTTGAAACGGATGGATCATTTCGGTTTTTATATAACCTTTTCTTTGTTAACCAACGACCAATGTCATTTAGCCTTTGATCTGTTCCTCATATAAGCCAGAAGTACTGACGTGGGAAGTAGCCAGGGTCACATGTGCGACCTTGTTGTTATCGATTCGGAATTGTTGTTACATCTCGAAATAAAAACGTGCGGATGTTCTAGGAAATATCATTTTCATTAATAGATAATAATTTTTTTCAAAATATTTTTTCAACATAAATGACAAAAGAAGAGTAAATTGTTCCTAAATGGTGATAAGTATCACTTAAATGAACACTTCATAACGAGTTAGTCGCTTTATCACATAAAAGATCTTATGTTGTATGGACCTTCGTTTCCTACCTCATGTTTAGTTTAATACATATCTTATAGTTTTGTTATCGGAAAATAAATTAAACCTTTCACGCCTATAACCCCGGTAATGAATGTATACAATTAGTTGATAAATCAAACAAGAATAATGACAGCTTAGAGAGCTTTAGAGAATGACAGGGTACTTATAACAAAAGAAAATGAAAAAGACACCGTCTTTGAAAACTGATAGCGAGCGACTTTCATAGTTGTTTTTATATCGCAGGCTGTGGTCTCTTTTACATATATGAAAAATCTAAACAAATGCTGTCGATATTTAAAAATATCACATTTTTATTTCTTTTAGGTTTAAATCGCAATGGATCTAGCTGATTTTGTTAACAGTTCTCAGGTAATTCGTGCCGGATGTCTGTTTAAAATTTCAGCGCAATCTGTTCAGCGATTCGGCTGATTTTCGATGTACACACACGCAGAATAACAGAAATAGATCCGTTTGAGTTGAATGGAGATCACTCCGTTCGCTGCGCTCACTCGTTTAAAAACGTACGTTTTAAACCAAATGCAAGTTATGAAAAATTAACACACGTTTCGAAACGTGGGTTTTCACCCACGGTCGAAAAGCTCGTGGTTTGTTAGTGATATATGTCACGGCCCCTGTGATGGACTTATAGTCAGCTGCTGTTTTGGGTTAGCGTACATTCCCCAAGGCCGTGATTTACGTGATTACTTCTTTCTGATTGGCTGTGGGCCGTTTGTATTCACAAAGCTTCGGCAACTTCGGAATAATCGCAACGTAGACTAACAGCAATACATTTCAATCCCACAACTAACGTTTTGATTTCAAAACTAGCATTTTACTCAAGTCACCGAAATGAGGTGGGATAGGTTTACGTTTTGACGGTGACTTGTGGTTTCAAACGCATTTTTCAAAACTTGGGCCCCTGAAGTAGTTCCTCAAATGTGCACCCCACACCATCTGGTAGAGGGAGTGGAACGTGGTGAGTTTGTGACCACTGGAGGACTTGCTCCTCCACTTGTGGTATAGAGGCTGTGGGTGCGTTCAAGGTAAATGCGGCCTCCAGCGAGTCTGCCAGGACGTTCGATTTTTTCACAGAGCTGCATGCAAAGATTTGTGGTCCCTGAATTGGTGGGTCCGCCTGTGGAATACGTTGTAGGGCACGAGCCATACGCCAGTAAGATTTACCGAAGACATCGAGACCCGCTACTGTAGCATCCCAGAGTTCAGATCGGAAGGCCGCAATGTCACGCTTGAGAGCTGTTGATGCTCTGTTGTAAGCGGTCTTGTCATGGGCAGAGTGAGTGCGTTGCCAGGTACGTCGTAGACGATTTTTGAAGGTAATGAATTGAATTGAATTGAACGGCGAAGTCATTCTGGCCAACATTGCAGAATGTAGAGGTGTGGTTAAACTGCTGACAGTTGAAGCACATTGTTGGACCCTTTGCACCTTTGAAAGGCTCAACTGTAACCCGTGAATGTCCCAGGACACGCAGGTCTACCATCGCTGGAGCGTCAGGTGACACCAGAGTCGTCACCACGAACAGCGGTATCGGGACATCTGTGGACCCGGTCCAGTCATCTGGGTGACCGTACGGACTGCGTATCCTCCGTCAACTAGGTCATTACGGACATCGTCAGCTGATTGGCGGGCAGACAATCCCCGCAGGACAAAACGCCTGGTTTTTACCTCACCCGTTGGATATGTGTGTTTTGCACCTTGCGGTCCCTCCAAGGCCACGGGGCATAAAGATCGTCCCCAAGTTATTTCTTATAGGAGATTTTTGACAATGGGAAAATACCAGTTTGACAATTTTTTTTCGGGTCATAGTGGACCTAATAATTTGTCTATTGATTGCTTAATTAATTACTAGTTAGCCTGAGTGATTTTTTTTTAGTTTAGCGGGGTAATACCCCTTAAGAGGATATAGGACATGCGTTTTTGCAAATTTCTGTTCATTCGGCTGATTGTCATCAGAGTTGTTTGAAATTTTGCACTGATGTCAATTAAATTGAACTGTAGGGCTCTACAGTGGCACTTTTTATTAAAAATGGTTTTTGATAAATACTACAAAAATAAAATTGATTTTTACAATTTTGGATTTTCTTAAAAGGTCTGAAATTGACCATTTTCGTTTAATGTTTATGGCTGACGAACAAACGATATTGATAATATACGACTGTATGGATATCTATGTATGCTTCCTTGACAACTTATGTAAAGTTTCATTGCATCGGGTGCTTCCTGCCCAACGAACAGCTTTTTGCTAAGTGTTAAATGTGTCCTTTTCCCTCTTTAGTTATCCTGACTCCTAAATAAGCGTTGGCTTTACCGTTATGGATAAAATAAGCGGTGGATGTATATGGCGACATGGTAAAGTATTTTCCAAAATTAATGATCTTCCATGAATTGCACTCTGGACAGGCTTCCCATAAAAATTATTATTATGAGTATAAATGAGTAATTTACTAGCAGTTTGTCTGCTCACTTGTAGAAAAGTATTAAGGGCAACAACAGTGAATGGTCCTAATTTAAAATTTGGGAGGGACTGTAACAAAAGTTGATTTTCATTTGAAGGATGAGTGATGCCAAATAAGTTCAAATATTACTTTACCAATTATTTGACTGGACAAATATTACTTGGCCAATTAATTGGCTTGCCACCCCTACACATTTGCCGTTTAAAATGGGAAGTAAGAAGTGCTCGAAACGTCAGTAGATTCCTTGTTACATATTGAACATACTACGGATAAACCAGACAATATAATAATGTTATTGGAAGTAAAATTACCACAACCACAACAACTAGCAAGCTGCGTGTTTTGTGATTGGTAGGGCCGTGCGTAGCCTGGCACCGGACCGGACGTGTCGTTACAATCATGAAGGCGATCATAGTTCTGTATTACCTAGAATGTGAGAATCTAAATCCGAGATATGCTTTACAATTACATGTTTCGGAGTGATTATATACAGGTGGATGCGAGGGTTATAATAATGAATAATAATAATAATAATAATAATAATAATAATAATAATAATAATAATAATAATAATAATAATAATAATAATAATAATTTAATATTATTATTTTTATTATTGTTGTTGTAGATACATTTCTTTCTTTCATAACCTTACATATTTAATACATTCGACCTTCCACAAACTGCGCATGCAGCTTATCTGTGGAAAGGTAGAGGTTTGGTTATTAACTCGAGTCATGAACTATCTGAACTTTTTTATTTAATTTGTCAATGTTACCGACAAATTGTGTTGCATCTTAATTATACTTGTGATCTTTTGTGATGTTCATTTTGTTGTTGACTTTTCTGGGTAGCTTCTATTATTAATTAATTTATTTATTCTTATTGAAAAATGTTTTTTCCACCGTATTTGTGTTTGCTTGGTATTTCATCTTTTGGAACAACTAAGGCAAAAAGTTTATAAACCCTGGTACCGGTCTGTACAACTCAAAAAAAGTAAATTAAATATTTACAGCCCGTCCACAAGGATACAATGTGTGCATATAAAAACAAGGATCTTGGGTAAAACCGCGTCGAAAATAAGATGAACCAGGGCAGAACCTGGGCGTCCACCGACGTTTCGTCTGTACTACGTCAGACATTTTCAAGGTTGACTCTGACTCTACGGAGGTTGTAGTCACAGTGGTTGGCAAGCACGCAGCGCCCGCCTTATATAGCCTCGGCTGAAGGTGCGGGGCGGCGAGGTCATATCGTGAAAAAAACTACAACAATCCATATATATATATATATATATTGTTTGTTTCATTTAATTAAATGAAATATTATGCTATTGTGTTTATAAAATGGGTGAAAAACTAAATACAATCCAGATTATTTTTAAGACTAAACAAACGGTGTGATTTTGGGACTATTTGAAATGTCAAATAACAAACTAATTGTTGTAAAATAGTTCCAAGATCTCTATTTTTTACTCAAGCTGTGAGTTAGAATTATTCACTCTGTTATGATGATTTATCTTGTATACAATTAAGTGATTTTTAACCCAAGATTTTTAACTCCGCGAACGATGGTAAAGTTTGATTTATCAAAGACAGCCATTACCATGATCATCCCATCTACCCTGAAACTCATCTCAGACACCATACCATAAGTGAGCCATATACCTAATACCACTTGAAATAATTTCCAAATTTGTAACATTTAGGCCTTGGCCAATACTCAAATATACTGCAAGTAGTTATAAAATATATATATATCACTTGGATAAACCGAGTATGATTATGTACATGTATTTGACATCTTTTTTTAATACCTGAAAACGTGGCAGTTCATTTATTTAAACTTTCGTTGTTTGCAGATTTTTATGGTGCAAATTTGCTACATTTTCAGGGTAGCTGTATGATACAACAGCCATCGCTTATTTTAATCACGCCCATGTATTAATTATTTTGACAATGCTTCGTCTTGGTGAATCATGTGGCCAGATAGCTCAATTGGTAGAGCATCAGTACGATCAGTTGAATATGGATGGTTTTGGGTTCGAAACCCAACCGAGATATTTTTCCTTAAATACACCATCACTTAATCATTATTTACTCTTAATAATCAAGATTTCATAATAGTTAATACGGATTCCACTTTTAAGTAGTTACATTTAGAAAAATCATTGTCAACTTCCTTAAAACATGAATGTATATTCTTTGCTCCAACACATTTTTAGAGGAAAAAAATCAAACATTATACTGCAAAAAATTACTTCAGATTAATTTTGTTTTTCATATACCATCGTTAAATATTACGATTTAAAAAGATAGTTTTGTTTTAAATATAATTTTTTAACTTTCCATGGGAGCAGATAAGACAAATTTATAGTGAATTTTAATACCCGAAATTATTCTGATTTCGTGATTGTTATTTTTATTGTTCCTCCACCTCACAAAATATTCAATAGCATCCTCTGTTATCTTGTTTCATATTGTTTTCATACCGGGAGAGATGTTATTTCCACGTGGACTGTCCTTCCTCTTTGCTTCAATATGAAAACAACATGTAGATACTATCTAGTAAAGTACCTACCTTCCTATACTAGCATGCGATTCTTGTCCTTTATAAGGAATACACATCCTCGCAGCTTTACCAGAAAAGGTTGTGTCTTGACTTTGCTATCATCATGACTGGAAAGGGGGTATATTTTACCCTGGCATTTGTAGCCCTCGCCTTTGTAAGTATTTTTTGTCAGATTAACTCACAATTTTAAAAAAATTTCGTTATCATTGTCGGTAATAATACATACGTTCAGTTGAGTAGGTTTCTTGATCAAATCAATGGTTTTGTTAATCTTATATTTTCATTATTGTTATGACATATAGCATCATTTTGCAAACAGTGACTTTGGAACTGTACTGACAACTAAGAACTCGACAAATTATTTATTAGTGACTGCAGCTCATAATTAATTTATGAACCCTATTAGAACAGTATAACAATTTGTTTATTTTTTGTTGTGTAATCACAGTGAGTAAAGTAAGTGAAGCGAAGAATCACAATTTTCTGTATTATTATACTTGTTTTGTGTTTTGTTTTGTTCAATTTTAAAACTATATTTTTTAATCACCAACCTTCTACAGCGCTGTTTATTTCAATTAAATGCAAGTTACTGCAACTGATACGCCTGCAATATAACTTGTAAAAAGAAAGCCCCTTACACACTCAAAAGCATTGAGATCCTTACCACGCGTATGTCCCCATCTACAGTTACGCATTATAAATATATACATTTGTAAATACTGAAATGTACTTCAAAATATTGAATTTGCAACAAATTTTGTTTATTTATGTATTCGATCGTCCAAATTCAATTTTGTCAAGCATGCACGGATGCAGTGACAATGAGGTGTTACTTAATGTAATATCAGTGAACAATCGTTGAAGGATACATAAGCGTATAGCACTCTTCTTTTAGAACTTAATGCTTTTAAGTGTGTAAGGCTTTACTAGGAAGATTCGCAAACGCTTTTTTAGGTGCGTTGTTGGATGAGCGTAATTTTTAAAAACGAAAGAAGCGTAAAATTGCGATGTTCATGAGAAATAATTTTTTAGATTACGCTCAAATTTCACACTAATATATTAATTCATAAAATTAAGGTTCTGTGAAACAATCATTACAATCGGATAAAGCATGTAGGTGTTATAAGTCGAAGATTTCTTTTTTAAATCGTAAAATTGCGATTATCATATGAAATCATTTTTTGATTGCACTCAAATTTCACACGAATATAATAATTCAATTAATTAAGGTTCTGTGAAAAAAACATTACAATCGGATAAAGCAAGTAGGTGTTATAAAGAAATTTAAAAAATCGAAAGAAATCGTAAAATTGTGATATTCGTGGGAAATTTGTGGTATCTTCGCTTTACTCGCTACGCTCATCCAATTATCCTTTTACAAGATTTTGCATCGATTGGATCAACTCAATTTTTGTTGTTGCTAACTTCTAAAAAGAAATGCAAGGTTCACCCGATCTCTATGTCTTTTCCCCCTAACAAGTTCGGGGCAGTCAATTTCACTTGGCATTTTATTCTAGAGGCAATACACTTGGCACTGTTACTCATATCCCTTTGATTGATTGGATCGATTATGCCAACCTGTCTGTGCTTTGTTGCTCCACTGGCACACTTGATTATGCACATGCAGTGAATTTACTGTAAACATTGTACAACAACACAACATTACAAAAACTTTGTTGTAAACAAATGTTAATGACACATTAACTTTTTTCCTCAATAAACAAAGAAGCTTAGCCTTTAGTGCGAATATTGATAATATTAGTTATAATAATAATTTCAATATACTATCAAACTCAAAGTAGTATGGTGATAGTTCAATCAATGGATGAGCATCCGTTGATAATGCGTCAATGTGAGAAGTATTGAAATGCTAGTTATTTATCGTGCAGAGGGATAATGCAATGAAAAGTTATCATCAAGGTTCATGTAATATTTGTGTGTTTTTTTTTTTTTTTTAGCTATTAGGGCAGACTGCTGGTGGTGCCCATGGAGATGGAATGTTGGGATTGCATCAAAAGTCTGCGTCAATATCTCTAAAGGATAAGCTGATGGTTAGTATGGATAAACTACACATATCAAATTCATTATGTAGTATGCACCTGTTTGACTATGAATAAATAATAATATCTAGGGCGACGGTCGTCGCCCGGCAGACAAGCGATGCGATGCTTAGGCGACACCGAACTCCGGCCCTATATACAGCTACCAGAGTTGGGGGGTTTTCAGCTATCTGCACACGCCGCCCCGAAAGAGTTACAATCTTGAAACTCGGTATATGACCTGGTATGTGGTCCATGACATACCAAAAAAAAATTAACCCGATCCGACAACTCGTTCTGTGTTAAAAAAGGCTCTCAACATCGTCAAATTCCTTAAGGCTGGCTGGTGGTTGGGTGGGTGGGTGGGTGGGTGGGTGGCTGGCTGGCTGGCTGGCTGGCTGGCTGGCTGGCTAGGAGTTCTCCGCGGAGATTTCTTTAGCCTACAGAGAAAACGGTAAATCTTAGAACTATGAAACTTGGACCACACTTAGGTGTATTTCAGACGCAGTGCCTTTTGCTTTCAAAACCAAAATCGGGTAACAGCGACCGGACAAAATCAAAATTTGGATGATAATCAAAACGCGTAATTACCAAGGCGTGGTAATTTGTACAAACTTGAAATTTAACATGCTATTAACCATTATACATATCCTGCGGCCAAAACACAAGGGGCTAAATTTGGGGATGACCATGGGCCCAAAAAAGACAAAAAACATATCTGAACTTTAAGAAATGAAGCATTCAAAGAAAACGCTACAACTGAGATGTTTTTTAAACGTGGAAATACATTTTGATATCTCTCATTCTTTATCACTTTTGATATGGAAAGCAAAATTGGGTTAACGGTACCGGAAAAAAAAAAAAACAAAATTATCAAAAGTAGTAATTCCGTACTCTTATGAATAATACGCTATACCGAGAAAACGGTTCATCTTAGAACTTTGAAACTTGGCCCACACTCAGATGTACCTCATATAACAAAAACCGGGCAATTGGGACCGGGGAAAATCAAAATCAAAATCAAAACGCGTAAGTACTCAGGCGTAGTAATTTGTACAAGCTTGAAATTAAACATGCTCTTAACCATTATAAATATCAAGTGCTTATGCTAGTGCGTTGGTCTTGTTGTTAGCGTATCTGCTTCCAATGCAGAAGGGCCAGGGTTCGATTCCCGCTAAAGTCAGAAGTTTTTTAACTTCTGATTTGGACTTAAGTCTATCGTCTTAGGAGTTTGTACACGGTGACTTTGGAGCCGTCCTAGCAACGAAGCACATAATAAATTTCAGAGTTGTTCTGAATCGGCCTTGTTAATTCTGGCGTTGATCCGCGGGTGTTCGCACTGTACATACCACTGATTGATATATTTCCTATTAAAAATATCGATCTTTGGTTGGTTATCGCTCACTCGTCGATTGCGTCGGGGCCTGCAGGGTTGGCTTGGTCGCTTTGATTTAAAGTCCCCCGATGAAAATCTGTTATATAACTGAGTGGGTAGTCTGTAAATAAAAATGTATTTATTTATTTATTTAAGATGTATCTTTGGGGGGACCGTGGGCCCAAAAATGTAAAAAAAACAACTTTGAACTCAACAAATTTAATCATTCACACCTTGATAGCGAACGAACAACAAAAAGATGTAATATCCAACCAAATACAAAAATTTGTAAAAAAAAACCGGCAGCCAAGCTCTCTTTCAAAAGTCTTCGGCTGTGAATGCTGTGAGATATAGAAGTTGAGCCAAGCTTTTTATTCTTTCTCCCTAGTTTCGCTTTTAAAAATAAGTAAGATCATTTCGCCTGTTGACGAGCGCCAAGCCAACGATTTTTGTGGTAAAAAAGTAAATTTTTAAACTCGAAATCATAAAAAAAATGGCTTGGCCATTTAAATTCGGTTCATGGCCAAGATTTTTTTTTATGATTTCGAGTTTGAAAATTTTACTTTTTTACCACAAAAATCGTTGGCTTGGCGCTCGTCAACAGGCGAAATGATCTTACTTATTTTAAAAGCGAAACTAGGGAGAAAGAATAAAAAACTTGGCTCAACTTCTATATCTCACAGCATTCACAGCCGAAGACTTTTGAATGAGAGCTTGGCTGCCGTTTTTTTTTTTACAAATTTTTGTATTTGGTTGGATTATTTTTATTACAAGTGCTATCATTGACTAATAATAATAAAAAAAAATAATAATAGTAATAAAAGCTTAATATTAACTGAGGGGCATGTTTCTCTGCATAAAACAACAATCTCGTAATCCGATTATTTTGGCAACAAATATTCAGCGTATTATACTCAAGTTAAAAAAAATATTTTTTTGTGTTCCTTTTATATTGTGTCAATTCCATTGTGATTTGTACTTCACTGTCAGTCTCTATCTTACCAATTTAATCTATGTTTTTGTAGTACGTGTTCTTATAATTTTTTTGAATTTAAATCACACATTTGTATTACACAATGTAACGAAATAGGCATCTGCGACCAGGCAGGCGTTAAAGAAAGTGAAATCCTTAACATGAGATAAACAACAAACGAGATATATAAATAAAGTTGGCCCTAGTTGTTCAAATGTGCAAATTATAATATTCCACAATTTTTTCTTAATCAGTACAATATTTTAATTTATATAAATAATATTTAAAAAATCCCTACTAATTTCCAGCTATGTTGGGTTGAGAAGTGTTCTTTACACCGATGAAATTTAAAAAAATGTTCCTACTTCATCATATTCACATCATTGATAACGTTTCCATTTTAAAAATTGCCTTTCGTTAATATATGAGTGCGTAAATAACAAAAGAGTATCATTGAAGAAAAAGTGGAACAAGTTAAGGGTAAAGAATGAAAATTATTTCACAACTTAAGTCACACGCGAAATTATTATTGATTATTAATTAAATATTATTAAACCATTTATTATGGCATTTTCTTTATCTCATCACAAAACTCATATTGTTAAACCATGGACTTAGAATAGTAACTGGCGTGGTTAAACTTTGTAAATAAATAAATAAATAAATTAATTAATTAATTAATTAATAAATAAATAAATAAATAAATAAATAAATAAATAAATAAATAAATAAATAAAATCGTATTTAGAGTCTACCCACTCAATCATTTTACTGATTTGAAGTACGGGACAGTTATTATTGTTAACTGTTCTAGTGTTAAATTATATACATGCAGGAAGAAATGAAATTGAATTCAATTGATACATGGTGATGCATGAATTGATACTTGCAGACAGTCCTCTGAGCGGGCTTATACTAAAAAGTCATGTATTCAACATAAATCGTATTACTAAAACTTATTAAATTATCTTCTGCATTATCATTCAGGCAATGAAAGCTATGGCCGAAGGATGCCCACCACTTGATATACCAAACGCTGTCGTCACCTGCTCTAATACCGTGAAGAAGGTGTTATCAGTGGTGGATTGCACCAAGAAAGTACCTAAGGGTACCAAGGCTATCTTCAAGTGTGTGCCTGGTTTTGCCACCAAGGACAAGCAGAAGGGAGCATCCTGCTCTGCTAAAAAGTGGAACAAACCACCCATCACATGCGCAGTTGCAAGTATGTATAGAGTTGGTTTGATATTGAAACTCAACTGAGCCCTGAAAATTAAGCTTTTCATATAATTGTTATTATAATTCCAGCAACGACAACAACAACTACTACAACTACAACATCAACAACAACGGAAGCAACAACTTCTACTGACACGACAACAGCTGAAACTACAACTGAAATGAAAACTGAATCGAAGAACTCAGGAGAGGAAAAGAAAAATATGGCAGCCGAAACCGAAGCTGACACAACTGCACAAGCTTCAACTGATCCAACCACGACCACAACTTCCACTGTGGCTCCTGCTACCATGGCTACTGCCATTACCACCACTGCTACACTATCTACTACAACTACTCCAACCACTACTACAATAACTACCACTACACCTACCACTGCTCTATCAATTACAACTACCCCGACAACAACAACTACCCCAACTACAACAACTACTCCAACCACTACAACTACCCCAACTACTACAACTACTCCAACCACTACAACTACCCCAACTACAACTACTACAACAACTCCAACCACTACTACAACTACTGTAACTACAACTACTACACCAACGACTACTACTAAGCCTCCTGGTAAGAATATATAATTAGTTAATTAATTTCTGTGCAGATAAATATTAACGGTATTGTATGTTCAAGGACAACCTGGAGGATATCTTTCATTTCATAGCATGCACTCAAAATTTTACTTTACAACTAATCATAACAAAAAAGCACTTATTCTTTCAACGTGCACATTATTACAATAGCGAAATTGATGCTTATTACTATTGGTAGATTGGATTTTCAAAATTTGTAGGCTCGTTTTTTTTTTGTGAATGCGAATAATATTATGTAAAAACATGTCTACAAACACCACACATATACCTGCACATTAACTGATGTTGTTTTGTAGTATAACGTGATGAATTTTGTTGGTTGATCTCCTGCAATGAAAATGATAATGGGCTTCCATAGATTCATGATACTTTTGATATCCATCTTTTGATCTGTAACCTAACCAATTGATAAATTTCATTTCAAAATTCCAAATAACAAAACACTGCAACAAATTATTGGGAACTCAAAATATACATGCAGTTAGGGATCCTATTTTGATTAACCATCTGAAACAAGAATTAATCGATCGACTGTAACAAATTAAAAAATGCATACGCGGCGAATGCTAGCTCTAGTTGTCTTTTTAGTTATAATTGAAAATTTCGATAGATAGGTTTTAGGTTTTTATTATATTTAAAAAGTTGTCGTAAAAACAAGATGGTCGTAATTGCGTTTCGGTCCCCTGTTATCACCCTTATCGGCGTGACTAACTAGGTAATGTGGTCACCTAGAAGCAAGTTCGCTCAATTTGTGAAGATATCTTACTTAAGAATAAACTGTTTGACATATGAATGCGTTGTAGATTACTAGAAATTGCAAAGCCCTATTCACATTTTATTGTCCAGCAATCTACTAAACATGATCAAACCTCATTAAGTCTACCATGTACAAACTTAATTGTTAGACATTGAATTGTGTTCTTCATTACATGCACTATCAGAATAAATGGCATTTTTCCCTTTAAAAAAATGTAATTAGGGTTACAGCCTGTTGAAAATTAGATTTGTTTTCAAAGCGCAGTATGTCCATATTTTTATTCAACACGCATTAAGTGCATTTCCACCAATGGGAACTCTGGTTTAGCGGGGAGATCTCCAACAGTAGCCAGTAAATAATATAAGATGCCGTAAAAAGAAAACGCACACACAAAAATACTACCAATTTTGTTTTAATATTAATATATATATATTTTAAATTGAACCAATTTCTTCACAAACTGTTAATATAATGCAACTCAAATATAATATGTATTTTTTTTATCACAACGAGTCCAAACATCTTTAATTTTTTTAAAGAAAACTAACAGCCACATTTATTTTGTACTTAAGCCATAATTTTGTCATAGCCACCGACTCAGCCAAAAGTCACCTTGAAATTATTCGCGGTTTATGAGAAATCAGTTTTTTGTTTTACTTACAATACACTACGTTCCATTCATTAAAATATGTGGGTCGGTATCAATCATCATTAGAGGTACGTGTACGAAGCTTCTTCAAAAGCTATTTTTAGCGTTTTCTAGCATCTATTTTTTGGCCACCTTCAAACACTTTTGTATGAAGTTATCTAATATTTTTATTTTAAAATAATGACATTAAGTGTGAATTAATATCAACTTTACTAAAATTTTTATAATGTAAAATAAATTAAAATAGGACTGGAAAACCTTATTTTAAATGAAAAACATCGCTTTGTAGCTTGTATTCTTAAAGCGTTACTTTCACGTACTCTCCATGTACTCTGCTTGCCATCGCTTAATCTTTTGTTTTTCCAGTGCCTTATGATGTTATTTCTGGATATGGCGAGTACAAGGCGTATACCTCATTAGGTTTGACTATCAGGGAAGCAGAGGCAAAGTGTGTGTCTGAAGGGGCTCATCTGCTTATTCTCGAATCAGTCGCAGAAACTGACAATGTGTGGGCGTACGCCACAAACAAAGGGATTACCATGAGTTGGATAATGATTGGCTACAATGACACCGTAAACGAAGGAACATGGAGAAATAACCGAGGTGAGACATACAAACATTTCGTTAAGGAGTAATTTTTAAAGAACCTTCGATTATACATTGAGCTGAATTTACAAAAATCTCCATTAATTAATTAGATAGTTTATTAATTATTCTTTTATGTGTATTCAACTTAAAAACCATTTTTGCAACAAAATACAAAATCTTGAATAACAAAATCTAGGGCGACGGTCGTTCGCCCGCAGCCAAGCGTACGCGACTGCTAGTAGGCGATGATAACTCGACCCTGTTTACTCCTACCCGAGTTGGGGGGTTTTCAGCTATCTGCACACGCCGTCCCGAGAGATTTACAATCTTGGAACTCGGTATATGATCGATATGTGGTCCATGATATACCCCAAAAACAAAACAGCCCGATCAGATAACCCGTTCTATGTTAAAAGAAGTGCGTAAAAATCGACGGAAACCTTCCGGCTGGCTGGGTGGGTGGCTAGCTGGTTGGGGATTTTGGCAGAGAGAAATTAGAGCCTACAGAGAAAACGGTACATCTTAGAACTATGAAACTTGGACTACACTTAGATGTACCTCATACTCATATACTTCCGCCGAGAGGCAAGCAATATTCCACCCCAACACCCCCTAAATCATCCCCTAAAATTGAAATAATTCATAGCTCTAACCCAAAATTGAATTTTTATTCAAATTAGTTATTAAAATTATGTTCTTATGTGTTTTAACCCAATCGGCCTATTCTCATTATATAAACCACATTTTGTCAACCCCCATCCCTAATAGTTTATATTATTTTTACCTTGATTTCCAGCATTCACCATGAAGGCACCTAATGAGTTATCATCATGAAATTTGGCATGATGGTACATAATAATATGAAAAATAATCCGCCGAGAGGCAAGCAATATTCCACTCTCAACACCCCCTAAATCATCCCCTAAAATTAGAATAATTCAATGCTCTAACCCAAAATTGAATAAAAAAAAAAAAAAATTATGCGTCAATGTGTTATAATCCGGTCAACAAATCATTTATACAAAAACCCAAGACGACATTAACCATAGGAAATTTAATAAAAGCATTGTATATTGCCAACTTCAGATTGTAAACAAAAACAAAAGATTGTAGCTTTTGTTTAGACAATCTGTTTTAAAGGCGCTGTATCAACCTTTTCACGTATTTCACGCCTTGATATGAAACAAACAACGAACAGATTTGATATCCCCCCCCCCCCCCCCAAATACAAAAATTTGAATAAAAAACTGCAGCCAAGCTCTCCTTCATAAGTCTTCGGCTGTGAATCCTGTGAGATAAAGAAGTTGAGCCAAGCATTTCATTCTTGCTCCCTAGTTTCGCATTGAAAAGAAATAAGATCATTTGGCCTGTTGACGAGCGCCAAGCCAACCATTTTCGTAGTAAAAATGTAAAATTTTTAAACTGATAATCATAAAAAAATTACTTGGCCTTTGACTTTTTAGCGTTCTCGTAATGAACCAGATTCAATGGCCAAGTATTCTTTTTATGATTTTGGGTTTAAAAAAATTACTTTTTTTACCACGAAAATGGTTGGCTTGTCGCTCGTCAACAAGCTAAATGATCTTACTTCTTTTCAATGCGAAACTAGGGAGAAAGAATGAAATGCTTGGCTCAACTTCTATATCTCACAGCATTCACAGCCAAAGATTTTTGAAGGAGATCTTGGCTGCCGTTTTTTGTTTTTTTGTTTACAAATTTTTGTATTGGGGGGGTTTGATACTACTAAAGTGGGTGTATTAATCAGAAGGTTTGCAAACAGTGTATATTATGCATGGTTAGCCTAAACTTAATATAGGACGTAAGAACGGTCAAAAGTGATGCATGTAGTTTTCTTGAAAAATATGTGTATTACATTTTTGTTTCGCTGGTGAGTTAATAATAAAATACCGGATTTTACTGAAAACGAATTTAGTTATATATTATTATACTTTTATGTATGTATTTATTTATTTCGAAAATGAAATTTTACGCATTTTATACAATTACTTTTTGGATGAGCGAAGCGAAGACTTTAATTTCACTGACCCCCAAAAAAATTAGCTCGGGTGTTTTTTTTTTCTTTTTTCTGTTTGTTCGCTTTCTACGGGGCAAACGGCATAATTGATCTTAATGAAAATTTCAGGGGACCTTCGAAATCTCTAAACTTAGACTTGCTACGTTTTTGGATACAATCGAAGAAATATTTCTCATGAGTATCGTACTTTTACGATTTTTTCCGATTTTTGTGCGATATTTTCGTGTCATTTGGGCCGATTCTGACCAAACGATTGGGGCTACAACGTTCATATTTTACATGGACATTTAGGTTATGGTGCTGTGCTAGTATCTTTTGAAAAAAAAATGAAAAATTTAGCCAGAATTCATAGAAATAATGGTTTAAATATGAGTTTTTTGAGATGTATAACAATAATTAACATGTAACTATAAAAACTTGACAACAATCACCTACAATGCTATCTTCGGGTCTACAGATATTTGACATTCTTTTTACCATAGCAATTAGTTCTTCTTTATAAAAATTATCCTTATTCAACAAAAATGATTCTGCAATGGAACTTGAAGAAGTAAATAGATCTCACGCTTACTTAAAACTTAAAAAAAGCTTATCCATCAATGCGACTAAACTAGGGAAACGCCAAAGTCGTTGTTAGACGAGTGAGAGAGCCACGTGTTGAGTACCCGTGAACATTGATTGGATTTAAGTTAGGTAATTATAAGTTTTTAAGTTTAAGGGCACGTCAACTGTCCGGCCATAATGCGCCACTTTAACCAATGATAGGCTAGGGAGGTCAAAGGTAGGGGGAAGAAAAGTAATGTTAGCGGGTACACAACACATGGCTCACTCACTCGTCTAACAACAACTTTGGCGTTTCCCTAGTTATAATCTTTATACAAACATTTGTGGTCACAGACCCTTGTTGAACAGATAGGCTCACCCCAGGCTAAATGGAACGGCCGGTGTATGACCCTTAGTACTTCCTCCAGCGTCAATGTATGAAAAATTAAAGACGATTCCGTCTGGGCTCGGGGTAGAATTGGCCCAGAGCATGGCTCTGCTAATCGTAAAAGGCGATTCAAGAGAAAATGTCCACCTCGCAAACATCAGCTACTCCCCAAAACCAGAGGCGAGCTCTGGAAATCGTCGTCGGGGACACCTCCCCCTTCCCTTGAAGACCTCCCCGACGACGGTGACAATGACACAATGAACGATGACAAAGACAATGACGACCACGACGTGAGAAATCCCCCTTCCTCCCCTTACCCATGGCTGGTTCTGACCAGCATGGGCCCCTCCTCCCCATCCACTAGGCTAGAGTCGTGCATTATGACCTAACGGTTGACGCGTCCTTAATCCAAATAACCTAAAAAAAAATATAAAATATTGGTGATTGTGTACAAAAAAAGTTAAGGTTATGGTTTGAAAGTCGTACCCATTTGGGCAATTCTGACCAACGGGTGGGCTACAACGTTCAATTTACAGGACATAAGGTTATGGTGAAGTAGTACTTTGAAAGAAAAAGTTAAAAAGTTACCAGAATCCATAGAAATAAAGCTTTTTAATATAAGTTTTTTATGGTAATAATACCAATTGACAGAAACAATAGAAACGTGACAGCAATCACCTACAATCGTAGGCAGCAAAACAAAGCACTTGCAAAAGTAAAGATATCCTACGAAACTAAAAACTTTAAAAAAGCTCATCAATCAACGCGGCGGGGACTTAGCGTTTTCTAGTATATTATGATACTTTTATATATATACATTCATTTAGACTAGGAAAACGCTTAAGTCCCGCCGCGTTGTTGGATGAGCGAAATTTGGTGCATTGAGTTGTTAAGTGTTATGCGGATTTTCTGTTGTACTGTGAAAAAATCATTACTTAGTTTTTTTTTTAAATTAATTTAAATTAAATAAAAATAAATTTTTTTTTTTTTTTTTAATTATTCGTAATTTAAAAAAAAAAAAAAATCGTAAAATTTCGATTTTCATAAAAAATAGTTTTTCGATTGCGCTCAGATTTCACACGAATATATAAATTCATGAAATTAAGGTTCTGTGAAAAAATTATTACGATCGGATAAAGCATGTAGGTGCTATAACCCAAAGAAATTTGAAAATAAAAAAAAATTCCATAAATTGCGATTTTGTAAAGAAATTTATCTTTCGATAACGCTCAAAATTCACACGAATATATCAATTCATAAAATAAGGTTGTGTGAAAAAATTATTACAATCGGACAAAGCATGCAGGTGTTATAAATCGAAGAATTTTTTTTAAAAATCAAAAAAAAATCGTAAAATTGCGATTTTCATGAGAAATAAATTTTCGATCGATTTTTCCCCCGTGCAGTTCTTCGTTCAGAGATTTCATAGACCTCCATAAAATTTCATCGCAATTGGAGTATTGGTTTAGCCGGAATCGTGTTCACAGACACACAAAAATACAAAAAAAAAAAAAAAAAGAAAAAAAAACATTCCGGATTTTTTTCTCCAGTGTAGTGAAATGGAATCTTCGCTTCGCTCGCTACGCTCGCTACGCTCATCCAATTAATAATTGGATGAGCGAAGCGAAGACTTTAATTTCACTGACCCCAAAAAAATTTAGCTCGTGTGTTTTTTTGCTTTTTTCTGTTTGTTCGCTCTCTACGGGGCAAATGGCATAATTGATCTTAATGAAAATTTCAGGGACCTTCGAAATCTCTAAACTTAGACTTTTCTACGTTTTTGGATACAATCGAATAAATTTTTCTCATGAGTATCGTACTTTACGATTTTTTTTCCGATTTTTGTGCGATATTTTCGTGTCATTTGGGCCGATTCTGACCAAACAATTGGGGCTACAACGTTCATATTTACATGGACATTTAGGTTATGGTGCTGTAGTACCTTTTGAAAAAAAGTTGAAAAATTTAAACAGAATTCATAGAAATAATGGTTTAAATATGAGTTTTTGAGATGTATAACAATAATTAACAAGTAACTTAAAAACTTGACAACAATCACCTACAATGCTATCTTCGGGTCTACAGATATTTGAGATCCTTTTTACCATAGCAATTAGTTCTTCTTTATAAAATTATCCTTATTCAACAAAAATGATTCTGCAATGGAACTTGGAGAAGGTAAATAGATCTCACGCTTACTTAAAAAATTAAAAAAAGCTTATCCATCAATGCGACTAAACTAGGGAAACGCCAAACGTCGTTGCTAGACGAGTGAGAGAGCCACGTGTTGAGTACCCGTGAACATTGATTGGATTTAAGTTAGGTAATTATAAGTTTTTAAGTTTAAGGGCACGTCAACTGTCCGGCCATAATGCGCCACTTTAACCAATGATAGGCTAGGGAGGTCAAAGGTAGGGGGAAGAAAAGTAATGTTAGCGGGTACACAACACATGGCTCACTCACTCGTCTTACAACAACTTTGGCGTTTCCCTAGTTATAATCTTTATACAAACATTTGTGGTCACAGACCCTTGTTGAACAGATAGGCTACACCCCAGGCTAAATGGAACGGCCGGTGTATGACCCTTAGTACTTCCTCCAGCGTCAATGTATGAAAAATTAAAGACGATTCCGTCTGGGCTCGGAGTAGAATTGGCCCAGAGCATGGCTCTGCTAATCGTAAAAGGCGATTCAAGAGAAAATGTCCACCTCGCAAACATCAGCTACTCCCCAAAACCAGAGGCGAGCTCTGGAAATCGTCGTCGGGGACACCTCCCCCTTCCCTTGAAGACCTCCCCGACGACGGTGACAATGACACAATGAACGATGACAAAGACAATGACGACCACGACGTGAGAAATCCCCCTTCCTCCCCTTACCCATGGCTGGTTCTGACCAGCATGGGCCCCTCCTCCCCATCCACTAGGCTAGAGTCGTGCATTATGAGTATGACCTAACGGTTGACGCGTCCTTAATCCAAATAAACCTAAAAAATATAAAATATTTGGGTCTAGGCGAACAGAGAAAGTGGTTTATAGTTTTTTGGTTTCAGGGTGCGTCAACCGTTTGTCGTCGTCCTATTATGAAAAAAGGCTGGTCCCATACGTCCCAATTTAGTTTTAGTTTGGATTAAGGGTGCGACAACCGCTAGGTCAAAAAATCACCACTCTTGCCGAGAGGATATAGGGAGGAAAATCCCATGCTGGTGCTGGTCAGAAATAGCCACGCGGGTAAAGGTGAAAGAAAAGGGAGGGTTCTCGCGTCGTGGTCGTCAATCGTCTTTGTCATCGTTCGTTTTGTCCTGGTCGTCGTCGTTGGGAAGGTCGTCAGAGAATATGGGGGGTCCCCGACAACGACTACCAGAGCTCGCATTCTAGTTTCGGAAAGTAATATACTACCCTACTTACCAGCTGATGTTTGCGAGATAAAATACGTCGCACTGTTTCTTGTAGATCATCACCAGCCCAAACGAAGTGTATAATAGTATCCTTGATAGCCAGCAATGGCCGAGCATCATTTACAGAATAACAGAAGGCATGCATAATGAAAACAAAATAATAAACAAATTTACTTGGTTCATCTGATCGCAAACTTTCACAGGCTGTGTTCTATTTTACTAATGGGTATTTCAAACATTTGCAATCTAGATTCAAATTTTTCAAATGTTTATTTCTTGTCAGCTTAAATCGCAACGGATATTGCTCATTTTGTTAGCAGTTCTAAGTTACATGGTCACGGATGTCTGTTTAAAATTTCAGCTCAATCTATTTGGCCGTTCGGCCGTATGAGCCCGGACAAACAGACATTTAACAGACAATGCTCACGGCCAAGACCCGATCGAGTATAGCGTTAGGAAAGACTTACGTTCGCTACGCTCACTCGTCTAAAAAGCGTTTGCGAAGCGGCCTAGTTTTAAATAGAGTACATTACAAAAAAGTACCATCTTTTAAAATAAATATTATTGTCACCGAGTTCTCTTATGATGAACAATAAAAAAGACTAACATCATATTTATCTTTTCTTTTGACTTTTCCAGCGACGGACAACATGCGTCTCGCCGACGGGGGCATGTACTGGCAAGCGGGCGAGCCCAACGGGGGCGCTGCAGAAAACTGCGTCATCGTCTCCAGGGACAACAGACGCGTGATTGACCTCACCTGCAACGCATGTTGTTATCATTACATTTGCGAGAGATAAGAACATCCATGATTAAGAATTTGATGGAAGAGCTATGTTTGGTATAGGTCTAGTACTCACTTATATTATTCAAATCTTATCGTATTTGACAATAAAAATATTTGGCAAACACGTTAGAGTATTGTTTAGCTTCCAGTATTCAAACCACTTATATGAATAATTTATATGTTTTGTTGGGAATTGTAATTTGCACGGATTGAGCAAAAATTTAATATCCCATATGTCAGAAATAGTTTATATTCGTTAGATATTTTGCTAAATTTTTCTTTTTATGGTTACTACGGTAATAATATGTTTATTTACTCCTAGGAAGCATTGCAAATTTATTTTCTGATGACGCACTCAGCTTTATTTTAAATTCAGTCTAAAGAATACTTTTTTGGCCGGAGAACTCGTTTTATGTACTGAATTTATTTGTTCTGTATAAATACAATTTTGTCTTATTTATATAAGATTTGTATGATTGATTGCAATATTTTTGTTGCACAAAAAATTCTTAAATTAACATTTCTTAAAATATATACTATGAAATAAACTTTGAAGAATTGTTTGAACTTAGAGGCCAGTCAGATCTTAATCTATCATTGACCCATGTTACCTATTTTTGTTATGAACTGATGAAAACTATTAACGTTACGCACTTTAAACATAATAATTATAAGTAAAAACATTTTCAACACTATCAAATTCAATAATTTACTGTACGAGTATCAACAATATACACAATAAATGTATTCTGGACAACATAACATGTTTTTACTTCCGCTGCTTTTATCATTCATACATGGTTATCAAATCGAGTAAAAAAGTATAGGTACATCAAACAAAAATTACACAGTATTATAAAGTTGTAAGTTACCTAGTTGATCAGGGTCGAGGGCACACAGCACTAATGTTATCAGTGCCCATTAAGTTATAAGAAGGAGTAAAGTATCGTACTATTTATATTTGGGCAAACTTATATGTCCGGGTACGGATAAACAGAACAGCAGAGTCTCACAGGCAAATGCTTAGCATAGACAGCCCGTTCCAAGTGAATGATAGGACAGGACAAGTATGCTCAAATTGCTACTAAAAATGGGAGCCTAAAGTTATATGTTACGAAAACCCTATGTGCATGTGTAACAGGAGGCCAATTTACTTATTCACACATCAACGAAAAACTTGTAAATAGAAAAGCTCATAAGCGGAATAGTATAGTTTTCAAATACCACTAAACAAATTAGCCCTGGGGTCTATTTTCTACGCTATCATTAAGCTATCATTAAGCTGTCACTTGCCATATTATATATTTATTTATTTATTTATTTACAAATTTGTCCATTTCGATCGACAAGTTGTCGTATCAATTTGGGTGACTGACGTTGGACTTGAGACTTCATGAGAAATTCAAGGAAAACCTTGACTGTCAAATTGATTGTCTCTTCAGTGGCGCATGTAGCAACAATTAACATTTAATATGCAACGAGTTTACCCCACCTAGATGGTTGTGCCGTACACCAGTTCTGGGTGTATCATCTATGTGGCAGGGGAGAGGTTAATTTTGATGATTGGTTGTTGAGGCAGGAGATGAAGGTTTTTAGCTCAAGCCGATCTGCCAGAATGCAAACAACTGTTACAGTTTATGTAAAGACTCACCCTATCGTTCAAATAATAATCATCACCGAATAAGACGGAGTGACAGCCATTGTTGACATCTGTATTCGTAGAAACGAAAACATTTCCGTATGTTCCCTGGAAAGGTAAATTATATCGTGAAATTCATTCAAATTCAATTAAATTAAATTGAATTTTAAATTATTTTCTTATTTTCTTACAATCACACAAAGAAAAACACAAATCCAGTGAATACAACAGGTAAATAAGTAGATAATTCAACGTTACAATAATATAAAGAAGAAAAGAAGCCTACATAGGATAGCACCCTGTGCATGGGCTGAGCTGTAGAAAAGAAGAATTACATCATAATCGAGAGAACGGATACATAAATACAGATAAAGATACTTTCAAATTAAATAAAATCTGTTTGGTGTTCATGAAAAGAGAAAAACAACAACTCAATAAATCATACAACAAATTCATACGTAAGTACCACACTTTGCATATGAGACGAATAGTCTTTATCTATTTATGGTTGCGGTGCACTGCAGCGAAACGTCTGATTTGGGGGTTCCAGTTTGATACCCGGCACAAGCAATTCTGAATGAAGTAATTTCCAACGGTGTCCTTCATTCGTTAATTCGAATGCAAGAGATAAAGAGTCCTCTTAAACATCCTTTGTATTTTTGTTATGTTAAAATACTTCCTCTTTCTTTTAAATATAATATATAAAACCTTTATTAGTCTGTGCAGCCAACGCTGTTGCCTTATGACACAGAATAATACTCAATTGGTAATAATACATTGAAATTAAAAATTAACATTTAACAAATATCTTAAATATAACCTACTATCCATATTAGTGGTTTCTAAAAATACGAATAGACCGTCGCAAAACCAATATAACAATCTTATCCGTTAAACCACATGTAATATAAATTGTGTCCAAAAGTAAAATAATCGCTGAATTAACCCCCTTGCTCTTATCATTAGCCCTATTACACTTATCACAATGGCCCTTATAATAGTGCACCGTCGGTTCATAGATTCCTCTTTTCTCGAGATCAACTTCCTACTTCATTCGTCACATATAAAGTATAAAATATTTATAAAAATATTTCATAATAACATGACCATAAATAAACCAATTAAAAGAGAAGCTTCACGCTCAAGGTCTGCCTCTTTTTCCGGAAATTCTTGTTTTTTACTATTATTTTTTATTTATGACATATACAAAATCTAACCTAATAAAACAAAATTTCTTACATAGAGTACGTTTCCCATTTTATAATTTCTAGTGAAAATGTATGATTTATTATCATGTTTCCGTGCTGATTGTATCTAAGAGCCCTACCAGAATTCAAAGGGCTATCACTGACGTTTAATCTACTGACACGGCATCACTTCCTACAGACAGTAACAAAATTGAAAAAGATTACACACAAATTCAAAACTTGTATAAAAATATTGTTTATCCATTGGATTTGCACTTAAATTATACTTAAATAATCATAGTGTTCAATTATTTTTATCATTGCGATATTATATATAATATAAAATGCACGTTAGAATGGTGCATTTATTATGTATTAGTCTCATTATACAACGCATACAGCAAATATACAAAGTAGCTCTATTCAAGATACGCAATCCTATCCATTAAGTTTTAGGATATTTATTCGCGTTTCACGATCAAACCAGAACATTACCTCCGAATTACGTAGACAAAATATGACAAAACTAGGATATATGTTAAAAACCGTTTTTTTTCTAACATTGCCCATGAACATGGATGATAGAGAATGTTTTTAGTGACCGGGGGGGGAGGGGGGAGGGAAGGGTGTCAGAGAAACGTGACAATCCTAAATATTTAATGGTGATTTATTTGTAACCCCCCCCCCCCCCCCTCCAAACACCCCCACCAAAACAGCTAGTAAACGTGTTCGTCGAGGTTTTAATTTTACATTCTTCTTCGACAATTTGTTACCTATGCAATCCTTTTATAAATTTATTTCTTGCTTCTACATGGTAGTATCTCAGAAATAAATAAATTTTTATAAGAGTCAAATACGTCATGTGAAAATACGTAGAAATTGATCGCATCAAGTTGAAATGCAATCGTGAACCGTAGGAACTTCTGTTTTAACCTTTTTTATAATATCTAAATGAGCAATCTGCAATGTTGCATTGAACAACATAAATTTGCATGCAATGTTATATGATCATGATGATTATTGCATTGATAACTTAAAAACCACTCCGTCACTGATCTCAGAATTATATTATAAAGTTGACTTGCTCTTCTAGCTAGGTATACGCAGGAGTTCTTTCCGTCCGGGAACATATCCAGGGGGTTGACGTGCACTTCTTTACGTCTCTGATTGTTAACATTTTAAACGTGCATGATGGTGAAGAATTCAGCATCGTATGGTGTTCTGTTCTTAATTGTTGGCTATGTAAGTATCTAGTGGGGCTGGAGTTTAATAAGTACATTTTAAATGCACTCTTTATAGTTATATTATATTATTAGGATTATTTTAATAACAGTTATTTAACAAAATTGGGTACAAAAAACAAATAAGATTATGATGGACCTACATTGTACGAAAGTGATGCGCATTTGTGACTAAAAAGTGTTTATATTTCAAAGAAGTTGTTATGGTTAAGTGTTTTGAAGATAAGCGAATCAAATTTTTGACAATTTAATATTTTACTTTCATAGATAGGAGTTTTTATGGGAACTGGGAAAGTTGTTCTGATTTTTCTTCCTCGATGACTTCATATTCTCTTGAATGTTTTGAGATTTTTTTGCAAACCTCGTATACTTCTGAGACGTAGTATCGTCTTTATAACAGTTCAGTTTTTTCGTATTGCTATTAATTTTCTTTTTTTCTACGCGCTAGATTCCCTGAAAGTCCACTAAAGGAGATTCAAGAGACCTACACCATAAATGTTTATTTTAATAGCGATGTTATTTAATTTCACATAGAATAACCAATTATTTACAGTAATTGATTTAAATTTTATTATTTAAAATTTGTTGTTCAATTTGAAAGTAACAAACTTTCTGCCCTTAGCATGCGGGACCCACAATTTTGGAAATAATGACGTTACATTACAGATAACTAATGCATTTCTTACTATTATTGAAATAAATATATTATATGACGAAAGAATGCTTCGCAAGTGTTAAATTGGAATAATTGATTTATTTCTTTATTGACGTGGTCTGAGTATATATGATATCTGCAGTGTAAGAAACGTTGATTAACCTTTTGTGCGGATTTGTGTGGTTTTAGTGAACTTCTTTAGTACCACTACTCTTATGACACATCATACGAAAAGAAAGTCTTCACACCGCCATATGCTTTGTCAACCGTAATTCGTAAATAATAATTGATTGCTAATAAACTACAATTATGTGTTATTGTAATGATTATTTTCTCCATAGTTAGCAGGAGAAACTACCGGTGGCGGCCATGGAGATGGAATGTTGGGAATGCGTCAACAATCTGCATCAATATCTCTAAAAGATAAACTGGCGGTAAATTAATAAAGTTCTTACTTTTAGGCATTATTATTAATTTATAATTTATTTACTTGTGTTGAACGATTTAAGAAGTTTTAAGTCTGGAGGTACTCTGTTTACATACATTATATTTTATCTTAAGCTTTCGTGATACATGTTGTATTTAATAAACTACTTTTAGTAAAATCATGAAGAATATGTTGTATTCGTAAAATTTCATTCTCGATGTTTTTGAAAACGAAGTTTCCATGAATAATCCATTACTTTTACATCCCAATTTCAAAAAATAATGTTGGCTGAAACCTGTAATTTTTGTTCGAGTTGAAGAATTACGAAAGATTGGGACTTTGTCCGGTTAATTTTATTTCGAATTTATTTGTACGTGAAGCTTTATGAGATCACATTTCTCCACATAGACCGCGAAACCCATACTTAAATAATTAACCTGATTTACGCCAACCCATTAAGTTGTATATTGGTGGTGGATCGAAGAGTGTTTATTAACTCTTTTGCAGAGTGCCTTCTTGAAACACCGCATTCGTATAAACTTTTCAAAGAGAAATGTGAAATGTGACTGAGATGAAAGAAGAAACTAGAAGTATAAATAATGTTACATGAGGATTTAACATTGTTCTATAAATGAAAAAAGTGATCGTTTTATATATGCAAGAGTCTGTTACAAACTGAAGGCAAGACAAATTTGTTTCGTTCAACATTCTGTTTGAAAAAAGACTTTTGAAAAGTCCCATAACAGTGTTAATATGCTAATATTTTCCTTAGTATTGTTACTCAATTGGTTAAGTAGTTCGATTAAAGCTTAAAATGGATAATCTCTCTATTGGCCAATAAGTCAAATAAAATAATATAAAACACAACAACAACATCCACATTTATTCATTAAATTAGGCCCATCCCATCTTTGTTGTTCTATATCACCAGGCAATAAAGGCGTCTCTTGCGTCTTGTCCCCCCCTGGAAATACCAAACGCTGTCGTCACCTGCTCTAATACCGTGAAGAAGGTGTCATCAGTGGTGGATTGCACCAAGAAAGCACCTAAGGGTACCAAGGCCACCTTCAAGTGTGCGCCTGGTTTTGCCACCAAGGATAAGCAGAAGGCATCAGTCTGCTCTACTGGCCGCAAGTGGAGCAAGCCGCCAATCACATGCGCAGTAGCACGTATGTAAAATTAAACACATACATATTTCTCGAAAATTATGGTTCATAATTGATTTTATAAGTGCATTATTGATCTAAACTAAAAAATAAATGATTCAATGTAATTTAATAATGTTCTGGATCAAGACATTTAGAATTTCAATCTAGCTCGATTATTTAAAGATTGTAAGCAATGCCATTGACTCTTCATAGATGTTAAATAGCGATCATTGGTGTTATCAGAAGTGATTCAAAATAGAAACTGTTGTGTAAACTGGACAATTCTAAACTCGTAATGGCCCATGATTTCCTAATTACTATTCTCAAGTTTGCAACAGTTATGTGTGCATTTTTATTATGTACAAACTATATATTTATTTTTTAAATTAATATATGAATTCCAGAAATATTTTTAAAAATGAGATTACTTATTTTAATTTGTATCCACAATAATGACTATAGTGGCGGATCTAGTCAAGGGTGTGCTTTGGTTTATTCAGTCCAAGAATTTAAAGTCTTTATAATGCTTGAGCTACGTTAGAAGTTGCTTGGAGGGTGAAGTGTGATTGACAGGAAAAATTATAAACATCTTGTTGAATGTGCAGAGTTTGGACAATGCGCACTTTTTCATCTGCATTCTAAACAGAGATCCTTCTAAATTTACAGCAACGACTACTACAACAACAACTACAACTACAACAACGCAAGCAACATCACCTACTGAAAAAACAACTGAATTAACAGCAGCAGGAGCAAGAGCAGGTTCAGGTTCAGGATCAGGATCAGGATCAGGATCAGGATCAGGATCAGGATCAGGATCAGGATCAGGATCAGGTTCAGGATCAGGATCAGGAATGGGAGAAGGAGCAGGAGCAGGAGGAGAAGCAGGATCAGGAGAGTCTGTGACGAGTGAAACATCACCTGATACAATTCTTGAAGCTTCGACTGATACCTCTACAACCACCACCACAACCACTCCAACAACTACAACTACTTCAACAGCTGCCTAACTACTACAACTACTCCTACCACTACAGCAACTCTAACCACTACCACTACTTCTACTCTTACCACTACAACTACCCCAACGGGTACAACTGCCCTTACAACTACAACTACTCCTACCACTACAACTACCCCAACAACTACTACAACTACTGCAACCACTACAACTACTCCAACAACTACAACTAAGCCACCTGGTAAGTATTTGTCCTGATTTTGTCCAACATACGTCTGGTGTGAACTCATTTTGTCGTGTAAAATTATTTATGTAAACTTAATTTTTTTAAATAATGTGGCGTGAAATAACCTTTATATATTAGTATTAAAAAGTTTCTTTTAACACTGTTGATGGATAGAAGTTTGTATTTATCTTCCATGGCATAGATAGATCATTATTTTTTAAATTTATTGCAACACGAATACACTTTATTGATTTTCTTTAGAACACATTCAGATTTATACTTATTTGCAAGAGTTGATGTTCATTGGTGGACTTACTCTCGACGAACATCCAAATTGATATTTAACTCATTACAAGAACGCGTTTAAATTCTTATTTCTGAAAATAATTGTTGAATTTATGTACATATTATATTCGATAACTAGAAGTTGCAAATCATAGCCATAGCCGCGAACCTCGGTCCACTACATACTCTATTTATTTTGAGGCAGCCCAAAAACATCACTTTGATAAGAAGTTTAATAACCAACATAAATTTGTTAACATTATGTATACACAAATTCAAGACTAATTATCATGATGTTTAACCTTGGTTTTTGTTTTGTAAACTATGATGCATTTGTAATATTATTTTTATATTCTTATTCCAGCGGTTTACGACTATATATCAGGGTACGGCTATTACAAAGCAGACTACTACTTAACTGTACCTGCTTTATCTGCGATTGATGCGGAGGCCAAGTGTATGGCTGATGGGGCCCATCTTCTCATCCTTGAAACTGTTGGCGAAACGGACGCAGTGTGGACATTAGCCACAAGCAAGGGATTTGGCTGGGGCTGGTTTCTGCTTGGCTGCAATGATACTGCCACTGAAGGAGTCTGGAAAACTAACCGAGGTTATTCATTTTATGTGTTATCTAATTATTATTTAAATTATCAAGGGTCGGTATCTCACTCGTTTTTATAAAAAAAATAGCATTTACAGATAGTTTATCTTGATACTGCCAACACAATTTTGAATTTTGTTTCCTTTGTTTACATAATTTTTTATACAATTTAATTTTTGTGTGTTTATCCTGTGGTACCTCAACGAACTGTTGACTTAAGTAATGAATTGGTTTTCGAACTATTGAATTACTGACCTTAATCGTTTAAATCCTAACCTGTAACACAAACTACTGTGTATATGATTACCTTAAAGTAGGCCTAAAATCAATAAAATGCAAACAAAATTTGGCTTACGAAATGCATCGTATAGATAGAACTAGGGAAACGCCAAAGTCGTTGTTAGACGGGGTGAGTGAGCCATGTGTTGAGTACCCGGTAACATTTCTTTTCTTCCCCTTACCTTAGGCCTCCCTAGCCTATCATATAGGCTACATTGGAGCATTTTGGCCTAAACTATGGCCTAACATTTACACAACTCCGGACCAACATCTAACATTAAGCAAAACCCGCAGTCACACGGATATATTCAATTAAGACTGCCAACACAGAACCTCCGGCACAGTGTTTTCCACAATTGAAACTATATCTTGTAATATATAACTTATTCCAGACGGTTTCGACTATAATCAGGGTTACGGCTATTACACAGCAGACTACTACTTAACTGTACTCTGCTTTCTCCTGCATTGATGCGCCCTGTAGCCAAGTGTAGGCGAGGGGCCCATCCTTCTATTCCTTGAAACTAGTTGGCGAAAAATTAGACATGTGTGGACATAGCCAAAGCAGGGATTTGGCTGGGGCTGGTTCTGCTTTGGCTGCAAGATACTGCCATGAAGAGTGAAAACTACTGAAGGTTATCAATTTAGTGTATCTAATTATGTATTTAAATATCAAGGGTCGGTTATTCACTCTTTTACAGAAAAAAAAGCATACAGATAGTTATCTTGATACTCCAAACTACAATTTGAATTTGTTCCTTGTTACATAATTTTTTATACATTTAATTATTTTGTGTTTATTCCTGTGGTACCTTCAACGAATGTGACTTAAGTAATGAATTGTTGTTCGAACTATTAATACTGACCTTATCGTTTAAAATCCTAACTGTACACAAACTTACTGTTGTGATATGATTACCTTAAAGTAGGCCTAAAATCAATAAAATGCAAACAAAATTTGGCTTACGAAATGCATCGTATAGATAGAATAAACAATAGAAGATAATTATTTAAAAATTAAAAAACGTACAATAACTTGAGAACCCAGAATGTTAATTGTTCATACAAGTATACAAAGATAGCACTAATACTTAAAAAGCATAATTAAGAACATGATACAACGGATTAAAGAGAATAAAAAGAGAATATAGGCACTTCACAAAAATATTTAAACATGATATTTACACTTGCAGACGATATTCAATGTTCTTGTGTTTAAATAATAAATTTGCAATCCGCTCCTAATTCTTAAATTCAAGTGAATTTGTGTTAAAAAATCAGAGCTTTTGTCAAAAATCACCAAATTATGAAAGATACATACAGAATAAAAACTTTCCTTGGTTAGGATATAGATTCGCATCCTTATTTTATTTTCTGTACTTAAATAAAGATTATAAAATATAATTGAAATACTTCCTTTTCCAGGGGCTGCTATGAGTCTGACAAATACTGGCTTAACATGGAATACTGGCAACCCAGACAACTATGCTAATAACGAGGACTGTATGATAGTCTACAGGGACACGAGAGTTCTTAATGATGTCCCATGCTCTGGATATTTATATTATTTCATTTGTGAGAAGTAGCATCCATAATATTTCGCCATTGCCAATAATCAGCACTTATTTTGAAGAGTTTCGTCTTAAGGATTCAAATAGTTTAACTGATGACAGTTTAATAAATTAATGCATAGATTTTTCCGGCCAATCACGCGCATTGAAACTTCATTTGAAACCTGACAGAAACAATATTTACTAACACTAAAAATGTTAACCACGGAAAATAAGGAGTCTAAAATTAGGAGATTGTTATATATTTATGTGTACGCTATAATAATTTCAATCATTCTCGGAATTGTCACTAACTGAACAAGCTTTATGTTAAATTTTGGACAATATGTCATGGCAATGGAAATATGTATTAAATTCCCTGAAAAAAAGCCCGAAGAATATTCATTTCACAGTTTTATACCTTTTTAGAAGTAGAATGTTTTGATTTGAAATCACATGTTTCAGATTTTATAATAATTATGCTCTAATTGATATGATACATCTGGTTTATTAAGTGTTTTTCATTGTATGCAACTTGTGTAAAAACTTCAAATAAAAGTTTTAAATTGGTAATGAGAATTTTATTTTTAAATTTGATCATGACCTTCCAAAATCCAAATCTCCAGCCCCGAAAGTCCGCTAGGAGATTAGGTTGACCTTGATTCCCACCTTGGCTTTACCGATAGATTGTCTAGATCGTCACGTGGTCATGTCACGTGGTTCTGTTTTCAACTGATTTTCCCGTCATGATTATTAAATATCAAAATAAGCAATCTGCAATGTCACATAAAACAACATAAATTTGCATGCAATGTCGTGTGATTATCGCATTGATAACTATTGTTTGATAACTCCATCCCTGTTAAAAAAGTGATATGTAGTTGACTTACTCTTCTAACTAGGTATACGTAGAAGTTCTTTCCAATCGGGAACATATCCAGGGGTAGACGTTCACTTATTTACATCTGATTGTAGAAATATTTAAATGTGCATGATGGTTAAGAATTCAGCATCGTATGGTGTTCTGTTCTTAATTGTTGGCTATGTTAGTATCTATTAGGGCTGGAGTTTAATCAGTACATTTTGAGTACACTCTTTATCCTCTAGTGCAATTGTTAGGCATATTTTAACTGTAGTAATTATACTAATAAGATTATTTTAATAACTGTATTTAACAAAAATTGGTATAAAAAAACAAATAAGATTATGGTGGGTCTACATTAAACGAAAGTGATGCGCATTTGTTACAAAAAAAATTCAAAGTAAGAAGTTGTTATGGTAAACTGTTTTGAAGATATCAGGGAGTCAAGTGTCGCTCTTATAACCGTCCGTACAGACAGATATCGCTGCCATCTTTGTTTTAATGATTCCCGGAACAGTTGCAGTTTTATTTTTGTTGCATTTCCAGGCATGATTCTTTAATATCAAAATGAGCAATCTGCAATGTTACCTCACAAAATATGAATCTTCATACAATGGAATTTCAACGAACGTGGTGTTGATAAGATGAAATCCGACCCCCATACCGACCAGATAAGTATATTATAACGTGAAGTTCTTCTCCTAGCATGTTATACGAGTTGAAAGAGTGAACACTATCACAGGTAGACTTTCACTACCTAAGGTATCTGACAAGTTACGTTATATTCAGTGTCACCATGGTTAAGAATTCAGCATCGTTTGAAGCCCTGTTCGTGATAGTTGTTTATGTAAGTTTCATTTATTTAAAGCAGGCTAGAGATATGTTTAAATAATTTTTTTAACATTAATATTCTTCATATACATACTTCTTTTGACTATGTTCTCTTTCACCATACATATACCATAAATGTTTATTTAAATAGTGATGCAACCTAACTTTACAAAGAATAAACAATTAATTATAGTTATTTACTTAAATTTTAGTATTTAAAATTATTGTTCATTTTAAAAGTAATAAACTTTCTGCCCATAGCATGCGGGACCCACAATTTTGGAAACAATGACATTTCATAATCACATGCATTTATTACTATTATTACAATACATATTTTATATGTCGAAAGAATGTTTCATAAGTGTTAAATTTGTATAATTGTTTTTTTACGTGGTCTGAGTACATATGATGTCTGCAATGCAAGCAACGATGTAAAACCTTTTGTGCGGATTTGTGTAGCTTTGGTAAACTTCTTCAGTTTCACTACTCTTAAGACACATCATACGAAAAGAAAGTCTACACACCGTCATAAAGTACAATAATGTTATGCTTGTGTTGCTTATGGTTACTTTCTCCATAGTTTGCAGGTGAAACTACCGGTGGTGGCCATGGAGAAGGAGTGCTGGGAATGCGTCAACAATCTGCATCAATATCTCTAAAAGAAAAGATAGCGGTAAAGTAATAATATTTTTACTTTAAGGCATTATTTAAGTATATAATAAAAAATAAAAAGAGTGTCAAACGATTTAAGGAGATTTAAGTCTGATGTTTGTGCCGTATAAATAACTTTCCTAGGACCATTTAGTACTTGAATTACTTTGTTCATGTAAATTATATTTTATCTTAAGGCTGTTCCACCCTGTATTTCCATTTTCTAAAATATGCAACTTAGTAGAAATATAGTGAATGGAAATAAAACTTGGCGTTATAAAACACAAAAACAGCTTTTAAAAAAATTGTTGGGCACATGGCAAATATCGCATCATCAATATAATTTCAAACCGCAATTACTTCTAATACAGCGTTCAACGGATATGGGTTCTGTTTGTGAGATGAATGTTCATTTGTTTTTTTCAGTTTAATAATAGAAAAATGTTGAAATTTAACACTGTAGCATGTCTTTTTAAATTTTTAGTTTTCCAGTATTTTAGATCAATGTCTACCGGCAAACGGAAAAATTCGTGGCAAGTTCGATTTTAAAAAAATCATTTTTTTCTCTTTTATAAACTCCAGAAAAACAGTTGAACATTAATTTCACGGAAACTGAACCATTTACGTAACGCTGTGCTAGTAGTAATTGCAGTTTGAAATTATATTGGTGATGCAATGTTTGCTGTGTGTCCGATCAGAAATATTTGAAAAACATTGTTTTGATGTTCTAATAGCGAAGGTATCAATATCTGCATTCACAATATTTTTACTAAGATACATATTTTAGAAAATGTAATAATAGGGTGGAACAGCCTTAAGCTTTCGTGATACACGTTAAATTCCATTAACTTCTTTTACGGTAACCATCATGGCGAATGTGGCTCGTTGGTCTTACTTAGTGTGGCTCGTTTGACTTATAGTGTGGCTCGTTGCGTTGGTCTTATTGTTAGCCTACCTGCTTCCAATGCAGAAGTTCCAGAGTTCGATTCCCGTTAAAGTCCGAATTTTTATTTGGACTTAAGTCCATCACTTTTTTTTTAGGAATTTGTAAACGGTGATTTTGGGCCGTTCTAGCAACTAGGCACATAATAAATTTAAAGTTATTCTGAATCGGCCTTGTTGATTCTGGCGTTGATCCGCGGGTGTTCGCACTGTCCATTGCGCTAGATTTCCCATAAAAATATCGATCTTTGGTTAGTTATCGCTCACTCGGCGATTACGTCGGGGCCTACATGGTTGGCTTGATCACCTTGGTTTACTGTTCCCCACTGAAAATCAGTTGTGTGACTGAGTGGGTAGACTCTAAATACGAATTTATTTATTTAATGCGTATGCGTACAATTCCATTCCGATGTTTGTGAATACATGGTTTCCATGCTTATTCCATTACTTTTTACTTCAATTTCAATAATAACGATGGCTAAAATCTGAAATTTCTTGTTCAAGTTAAAAACATACGAAAGATTAGTTCCTAATCCGATGTTTTTAATACAAACTTTATTTGTACAAGCATTTGATATCACATTTCCCTACAGACCGCGAAACCCACTGAAAACCTCTGAGACACCACAGTTTAATAATCCCGATATACGCCAACATCAGAAAATCACATGATATATTGTATGTGGATTGATGAAAATGAGTGTTTGCAAAGTCTATCGTTGCGTGCCTACTTAAGACGCGTTATTTGTATTAACTTTTCAAAGACCGTCCCAAACGAAAAATGAGACTAAATAAAAAGCAAAAACTAAAAGAACGAGAGTTTTGATAAAAATCAAGTTAAAAATCAAAGTGCTAAGTCACAATCTTATCCTGTTTATTCATTTTATTGTGACTGAATTGTTTGTTCCACTTCAAAACTAGTGGCGCTCCCTTAAAATTCAAATCTCTCAATTGATCAATACGTCAAAGAACATATTATATTCCGTTTTCGCTGATATAAATTTGAAAGCAATTCATCCACGTTAATTAATTAACTCATTACATTAGGTTTATCTTCGTTGTTCTGTATCACAGGCAATGAAGGCGTCTCTTGCGTCATGTCCCCCACTTGAAATACCAAACGCTGTCGTCACCTGCTCTAATACCGTGAAGAAGGTGTTATCAGTGGTGGATTGCACTAAGAAAGCACCAAAGGGTACCAAGGCTACCTTCAAGTGTGCGCCTGGTTTTGCCACCAAGGACAAGCAGAAGGGAGCAGTCTGCTCTACTGGCCGCAAGTGGAGCAAGCCGCCAATCACATGCGCAGTAGCACGTACGTTCAAGTTATTGTCTTCGTATATTTATCGAGTTGTGATGGTTCATTACATTTTATTGGTTCATTCAACAAAACTGTTTCAAAAGAGAAATGGTAGTGAAAAGCTAAAAACTTTATACTCGCAGTGGCTTATGGTTTTATATTACTACACTCAAGTAATTTTGCAACAGTTTTGTCTGAATTGTTTTCGGGTTCCTACAATGTTATTATTGAGCGAGCGTAGCGAGCGTCTCCACTTGACTCTTATGGCTCGAATGTCTGTTTTTGTTTTTGTTTTTTTTTTCTGTTACTGCTTCGATACAGGTCGCACCGTTTCTCTGATCGACCTGAAATTTTGCACACATGTACATACCACCTAGTCCGGTTGCTGTATAGTTTTTGCACAAAATCCGTTAGTTGGTTATAAAAAATAAAAATAAATAAATAAATAAATAAAAATGTACCGATCGTTATGAAATTTTGCAGGGTCAATAAGTACAACTTTCTCTCATATTTTACAAATTTTCAGCTAAATCGGTCAAGATCTTAAAGACTTTTTGCTAATCATAATTCGAAAAATGATGTTTAAAAATGAAGGAGGCTGTGAAGATACAAAGATACACTTTAGAAGGCATGACGTGAATTAGTACAATGCAAAGATGTTGGAATAGTAAAGTGTACAAATAATGTCAATATCCAGGTAGGCCTACACTGTGTGGTGGGCCTTATGGGAATGTCGTACTCGGGTCATGTTGCACGTACCGGTGCTCGCTCAACAACGCGTCCAACTGAGCGTTTTCCTAGTATTTAATTAATACACGAATTAAATATAACATTAAAAATTTTGTTGAAATTACCGGGCGTGCTTTCATTTATTCTGTCCAATTGATAGTCCACATCATGCGTGCAAACATATGTTAGAATGTGGAGAGTTTGGATTGTTACGGGTACTGTTTTATATACGTACTACACAAATATTTATCTTATTTACAGCAACGACAACAACAACAACAACAACAACAACAACAACAACGGAAGCAACAACAACTGGATTAACAGCAGCAGAAGCAGCAGGAGCAGGAGCAGGATCAGGAGCAAGATCAGGATCAGGATCAGGAACGGGATCAGGATCAGGATCAGGATCAGGAACGGGAGAAGGAGCAGGATCAGGAATGGGAGAAGGAGCAGGAGCAGGAGAGTCTGTGACGAGTGAAACAGCATCTGATACAACTCTTGAAGCTTCGACTGATGCCCCTACTACTATGACCACCACCGTTGCTCCTACTACCATGGCTGTAGCCATCACAGCTAGCAATTCCCTCTCCACTGCCACCACTCCAACAACTACAACTACTTCAACAGCTGCCCTAACTACTACAACTACTCCTACCACTACAGCAACTCTAACCACTACAACTGCTTCTACTCTTACCACTACAACTGCCCCAACGGGTACAACTGCTCTTACGACTACAACTACTCCTCCCACTACAACTTCCCCTACATCAATTACAACTACTCCTACCACTACAACTACCCCTACCACTATTACTACCACTACCCCTACTACTACAACTACCACTACCACTACAACTCCTACCACTACTACAACAACTGTATCCACTACAACACCTGGTAAGTATTTGTCCTGATTTTGTCCAACATCCGGCTGATGTGAATTCATTTTGTTGTGTGGAATGATTTATGAAAAGTTTTGAATTTAAAAATAGTTATTTTATAACTTGCATACAATGAGCACAAATCTGTAACTTTTATTGATGCTTTTTTAGATTTATCATGAAATGCAAACAAAATGTTTAATTTTAATATTGTTATTTTTCTTCTTTTAGTACCATACGATACTCTCTCGGGCCACAGCAGCTACCATGTTTACCTCATAGGATTATCAGGGATTGATGCGGAGGCCAAGTGTGTATCTGATGGGGCCCATCTTCTTATAGTGGAAAGTGTTGCTGAATTGGACGCTGTGTGGGCATACGCCACAAGCAAGGGTATGGGCGGTGGGTGGATACTGATGGGCTACAATGATACTGCCGTTGAAGGAACCTGGAGAACTAATCGAGGTTATTCCTTTATTGTGTTTTATAATTATTATTGAAATGTTCATGGGACGGTACTTCAATCGTTTGTATAACAGTAAATAACCTCAGAGATAGTTAAGATGAGGCAGGCGTGCTCATTTTACCCGTATTCAAATTTCTCAGCCATTTTAGTCACATAATATGTTTATATTTCACATAATTTTATAAAAATATATTTTGCTGGTATCTATTATTATAGCACTTTTCCGTAAATTGATTAATTAATATCTAACCCTATTTCCAACTAAGTCGGGTAGGGGGTGGGATGTTCCCACCACATTCTTGGCTCACGGGGTTATCGAAGCCTGCTAGCATGCCTGACGCTCCTCCCACATCATTCTTTTCTTCCTTTGCGTCATCTACTTCACTTTCTTTCTCTCCGCTGTCTTCTTCCTCAGGGACCTCCACCAGTTTTTGCCATATTTTTTGTTATTCGTAACATCTTTCCTAGTTAATCCTTTCCCAAGTTGCATTTCTCCTTTTCTAATCCATTGCTATAACTTCTCCCCACCTCAGTCTGGGCCTCCCTCTTTTTCTCTGTTTGTTTCCTGCGTCTTGTTCATTCTGCATCTTCGGAATCCTGTCCTGCTGCATCCTCTTCATGTGTCCAAACCACCTCAGCCTTTCTTTCCCTACCTTAAAGTTTAAACTCTCTACTCCTAGTTCTTTCCTTATCTTCGTGCTCCTCATCTTATCAATTTTCGTAACTCCCATTACACTCCTTAAAAATTTAATTTCCGCAGCTCGAATTTGTCATTCTTCTTTACCCCCAACTGGCCATGTCACTGCACCATATGTGAGTACCGGAACAAAATATGCTTTGTATATTAAAAGTTTGAATTGTCTTGGCACTTCTTTTTTCCAAAGCAGTTTCCTCACTAACTGGAAGAAATTCTCTGCGATACCAGTACGCCTTGCAATCTCCGCGTCTATTTTTCCATCGGCGGAGATTATGCTGCCCATGTATGTAAACATATGTGTCTCTACTAGTTCTTCTCCTCGAAGTTCATTCTTTTTCCTATTCCCAGGCCTCTTCTACCTCATAACCATCACTTCACTCTTGTCAATGCTTATCTCTAGTCCAAATTCTTCCGTACATTCATTCCATTTCTCCACTTTGTGTTGTACCTCTTCCCATGTCTTCCCCCATATAAGTATATCGTCAGCATATATTGATATATTAAGGTTCTGGACGACTCCGGCCCATCTCTCTCCACTTTCCTCAATATCTCGTCGAGTTCTATATTTATGAGCATCGGTGACAGTACACTCCCTTGTCTGAGCCCTGTCTTAACTTCAAACCAATCCGTTCTGCCATCCCTAGTTTCCACACAACTCGCATTCTTCACATACCTACTCTGTACTCTTTCCACCAATCTTTTATCAATCTTCTTTTTTGGAGGCATTCCCAAACTCTCTCTCTGGGTATTTTGTTATAGGCTTTTGTAAGATCCAGAAAAACCATCCATACCTCCTCCCTTTTTCCCTTTATATTTCCATGAGCTGTCTTGTTGAGAAAATCAAGTCCACGATTGACCGTCTACTTCTTAACCATGTAGCTCCTCCCTCATGCCTCTTTTCACCATTTCTTTCATTCTCTTTTCTAGCACTTTTTCATACAGCTTGGCACATTGGCAAAGTAGAGTGACACCTCTATAATTACCACACTGTTTGTTGTCTCCTTTTTTAAATATTGGAACTATAATACCGTTTTCCCAATCCTTTGGAATCTTTTTATCTCTCCAAGCTGCAGTCAACACTCTGAAAATCCAGTACTCCCCGTCTTTTCCTGCTGCTTTAATCATATCTACAACTACATCATCCACCCCGGGTGCCTTCCCGTTTTTCATTTCCTTCAGTGCCAATTTAACTTCTGCTTCTGAGAGCTCTTCTTCTTCCTCATCTTCTACTTCGTCTTCTCCTGCCAAACTAGGGCTATCTTCGGTAATACTTTTGTTAGCTGGTCTTCCTTTCCTTAAATCATCTACATTTAACAAACTCTCAAAATAGTTTTTCCATAACGTTTTCTTCTCCTTCGAGTCGTTTGTGACGGTTCCGTCTTCTTTTCGTAGGAAATATGATTCTAAAACTCTCCCCCTTTTCTCCTTGATAATGTTGTACAACAATTTTTTATTCCCTTGAAAATCTTTCTCTAATTTCTCTCCGAACTCCTCCATACTCTTTTCTTTTTCTCTAATCACTATTTGCTTTACCGTTTGTTTTGCCCTCACATATTTTATGACATTTGCCTCTGTATAATTCTTGATCTTCTCTCTCCACGCCAGGATACAGATTCTCATCCTTATTAATTTATCTACTACACATACTTAAATACTAATAATAATAAATGATATTTGTAATACTTTCTTTTACAGGGGCTGCTATGAGTCTGACAAATACTGGCATGAATTGGGATGTTGGAATGCCAGACAACTATGGGAACGAGGACTGTATGGTAATCTACAGGGACTCTAGGGTTCTTAATGACGTTCTCTGCGCTGGATATTCATATTATTTCATATGTGAGAAGTAATAATATCCATAATATCTCAGCCTTGTCAATTATAACCACTTCTTTTGAAAAGTTTTTGTTATAAAATCACATAGTTTATCAGTTGACGGTTTAATAAATGCATAGATTTTATTGGGCAAGCACGAGCACCTGGGGATAGTATGTCATGGCAATGGAAATATGTATTAAATTCACTTTAAATTGCCAACATTTTTTTTTTACAGTTGAATACCTTGAAAGAAGTAAAATGTTTTGATTTTAATTCACGTGTTTCAGATTTCAAAACAATTATGCTCCAATTGATATGTTATTCGTGGATGAATACATCTTGTTAATTTTGTGTTTTCCAATAAATGTAACCAAATATGGAACTTGTGTAAAAATTTCAAATAAAAAAATCTTAATTATTATTGAGAATTTTATTCTTAAATTTGTTCACGGCCTTCCAAATCTCAAGCCAGAGTAGGTTCCCCGAAAGTCCGCTAGGAGATTAGGTTGACCTTGATTCCCACCTTGGCTTTACCGTTGGATTGTCTTGATTGTCATATGGTAAACACTGTACTTCGTCACGAGGTCACGGGTTCGACACCCGGAACCAAAGATCTTGAATGAAGGTTTTCCAAGGTTTCATCAGTCAAAAACTCATTTTGATAGAGCTATATTAAAATACTCAAATGCACAATCCGCTTAACCACCTTATCACCCTATAACTGTTACCTAAATACGCGCAAGTTTTCTATGAAACCCGTGAACTACAATGACTGTTAAAAATATATAATATATTTGTCAGTTTACTTGACCTCACAGATTATCGTTATTGGCACCAATGCCAATGCACAGGAACGTTATACACCACAAAAAATGCCTGATAAATAAATACATATTTAATACTTACATAGTCTTACATAGTTCAAAACTGTTCAGTTTGTTAAATAATAGTAGAGCTATTTTTTTCACCATTTGCAAAAAAACATGTTACTTGTGTTAAATTAACAATTATTACTATTTCGTTTGGAATGTGTACTCCAACATACTCAAATGCTAAACATTTAATTAGATAACATTATTCATAATACGTCTTACGTCCCTTTTCTAACTTTCTATAGAGTTGTTCAATGGTCCTTGCAATCTTACCTCATAGTTTGTACTGACTGTGTTTTCCAAAGTAATTTTAACATACCAAAAGATTTCTATAATGCCGTTCATGAATTACGTGTACCACTATGTTTCATTGCGAGTCATGTGAAATTGCATATCGTTTAAATTTAATCGTGACTTAAGTTCAATGTATAATGAAACATAGCTCGATCGTTCGTCTGTCAACGACTGACGTTTTTTGTTGTTTGGTAAAACAAGGTTTCCATGCTAAATCCATTACTTTTTCACTCCAATTTCAAAACAATGAGGGCTGAAATCTGACATTTCTTGTTCGAGTTAAAAAATTACGAAAAATTTGTTCCTTATCCGAAGTCTTTAATACAAAATTTATTTGTACCAGCATTTGAAATCGCATTTCCCAACAGACCGCGTTACCCACTGAAAACCTCTGAGACACGACAGTTTAATAATCTCGATCTACGCCGACATTAGAAAATCACATGGTATTTTTTATGTTGATAGATGAAAATGAGTGTTGGTAAAGTCTATCGTTGCGTGCTTACTTACCACACGATATTTTTATGAACTTTTCAAAGACCTTGACAAATGTTAAATGTGACTGAATAATAAGCAGAAACAGAAACAAGTGTCACTACATTCTTCTTCGACAATTTGTTAAGTAGTTATGCAATCCTTGTATAAATTTATTTCTTGCTTCTACATGACAGTATCTCAGAAATAAATTTATTTTTACAGGAGTCAAATACGTCATATGAAAATACGTAGGAATTGATCGCATCAAGTTGAAATGCAATCGTGAACCGAAGAGAATTCTATTTTAACTGATTTTCCCGTAATGATTATTAATATCAAAATAAGCAATCTGCAATGTTACATTGAACAACATAAATTTGCATGCAATGTCATATGATTATTGCATTGATAACTAAAGTACCACTCCGTCCCTGACTTGAGAATTATATTATAAAGTTGACTTGCTCTTCTAACTAGGTATACGTAGAAGTTCTTTCCATCCGGGAACATATCCGGGGGTAGACGTTCACTTACACTGTTTGATTGTAGGAATATTTAAACGTGCATGATGGTGAAGAATTCGCCATCGTATGGTGTTCTGTTCTTAATTGTTGGCTATGTAAGTATCTAGTGGGGCTGGAGTTTAATTAGTACATTTTGAGTACACTCTTTATCCTCTAGTGCAATTGTTAGGCATAATTTAACTAGTGATTATACTAATAAGATTATTTTAATAACTGTTTTAACTTTTTAAACAGTTTAATAACTGTTTCTTGATACACAAAATTCGTATCAAAAGCAAATCATATTATGATGGAGCTACATTCTACGAAAGTGATGCGCATTTGTGACAAAAAAAGTGTTATTTCAAAGAAGTTGTTTTGGTAAACTGTTTTGAAGATAATTGAATACATTTTTTGTGAATTTAATATTTTGCTTTTATAGATGAGGAGTTTTTATGGGAACTGGAAAATTGTTATGATTTTTCTTCCTCGATGACTTCAAATTCTCTTAAATATTTTGTGATATTTTTGGCAAATCTCGTATACTTATGGGACGTGATATTGTCTAAATAACAATTCAGTTTTTTAGTATTGCTATTAATTTTCTTTTTTCTTCGAGCTAGATTTCCTAAAAGTCCTCTGAAGGAGATTCAGTAGACCAACACCATAAATGTTTATTTTAATGGTGATGTAATTTAATTTCACATAGAATAAACAATTAATTACAGTTATTGATTTAATTTTTTTATTATTTAAAATTATTGTTCATTTTAAAATTAACAAACTTTCTGCCCTTATCATGCGGGACCCACAATTTTAGAAATAATGACGTTACATTTCAGATAACGAATGCATTTATAACTATTTTTAAAATAAATATATTATATGACGAAAGAATGCTTCGCAAGTCACAAGTGTTAAATTGGTATTTGATTTATTACGTGATAACATAAGATGTCTGCAATGCAAGAAACGCTGTTAATCCTTTTGTGCGGATTTGTGTGGTTTTGGTAAACTTCTTCAGTTTTACTACTCTTATGACACATCATACGAAAAGAAAGTCTACACACCGCCATATGCTTTGTCAACCGTAATTCGTTAATAATAATTGATTGCTAATAAACTACAATTATGTGTTATTGTAATGATTATTTTCTCCATAGTTAGCAGGAGAAACTGCCGGTGGTGGCCATGGAGATGGAATGTTGGGAATGCGTCAACAATCTGCATCAATATCTCTAAAAGATAAACTGGCGGTAAATTAATAAAGTTCTTACTTTTAGGCATTATTATTAATTTATTATTTATTTATTTGTGTTGAACGATTTAAAAAGTTTTAAGTCTGACGTTTGTGGGGTATAAATATCTAAGATAGAACATAAGGGGTAGAGGTACTCTGTTTATATACATTATATTTTATCTTAAGCTTTCGTGGTGCATGTATTTATTAACTACTTTTAAAATAAAATCATGAAAAATATGTTGTATTCGTAAAATTTCATTCTCGATGTTTTAGAATACGAAGTTTCCATGATTAATCCATTACTTTTACACTCCAATTTCAAAAAATAATGTTGGCTAAAACCTGTAATTTTTGTTCGAGTTGAAGAATTAAGAAAGATTGGGACTTTCTCCAGTTAATTTTATTTCGAATATATTTGTACTTGAAGCATTATGAAATCTCATTTCTCCTTATAGACCGCGGAACCCATAGATAAATAATGAGCCTGATTTACGCCAACCCATTAAGGTGTATATTGGTGGTGTATAGAAGAGTGTTTATCAACTATTTTGCAGTTTGCCTACTTGAAACACCGCATATGTATAAACTTTTCAAAGAGAAATGTGAAATGTGACTGAGATGAAAGAAGAAACTAGAAGAATAAATAATGTTACATGAGGATTTAACATTGTTCTTTAAATGAAAAAAGTGATCGTTTTATATATGCAAGAGTCTGTTACAAACTGAAGGCAAGACTATTTTGATTCGTTCATCATTCTGTTTGAAAAAAGACTTTTGAAAAGTCCCATAACAGTGTTAATACTCTAATATTTTCCTTAGAATTGTTACTAAATTGGTTAAGTAGTTAAAGTAGCGCGGCTAGCTTAAAACGAATAATCTCTCTATTGGCTAATAAGTCAAATAAAATAATATTGTATTCCTTTTATAATCGTGGACATAAATTTAGAAACAACATCCACATTTATTCATTAAATTAGGCCCATTCCATCTTTGTTGTTCTATATCACCAGGCAATAAAGGCGTCTCTTGCGTCATGTCCCCCACTGGAAATACCTAACGCTGTCGTCACCTGCTCTAATACCGTGAAGAAGGTGTCATCAGTGGTGGATTGCACCAAGAAAGCACCAAAGGGTACCAAGGCTACCTTCAAGTGTGCGCCTGGTTTTGCCACCAAGGACAAGCAGAAGGCATCAGCCTGCTCTACTGGCCGCAAGTGGAGCAAGCCGCCAATCACATGCGCAGTAGCACGTACGTTAATATAATTGTCTTCGCATATATCTCGAGTTGTGAAAGTTCAATTTATTTTATAAATTCATTCAACAGAACTGTTTCAAAAGAGAAACAGTTGCAAAATGTTGAAATTTTAAAACTCCTAATGGCCCATGGCTTTCTTATTACTACATTTAAATTTGCAACAGTTTTGTCTGAATTGTTGTTAGGTACCAACGATGTTATATTAATTAATACATGAATTAAAAATTAAACTAAACATTTTGGTAAGATTACTGGGCGTGCTTTGGTTTATTTAGTCCAATTGATAGTCCACATCGTGCGTGAGCTATGCCAAGCAGTCGCACGGGAGGTGATTAAAAGGAAAATGATAAACATATGGTTGAATGTAGAGAGTTTAGATTGTTATGGGTACTGTTTCCTCTACGTACTACACAGAGATTCCTCTTAATTTACAGCAACGACTACAACAACAACAACGACAACGACAACGACAATAACGGAAGCAACTACAACTGGATTAACAGCAGCAGGAGCAGCAGGAGCAGCAGGAGCAGCAGGAGCAGCAGGAGCAGCAGGAGCAGCAGGAGCAGCAGGAGCAGCAGGAGCAGGAGAGTCTGTGACGAGTGAAACAGCATCTGATACAACTCTTGAAGCATCGACTGAAACCTCTGCTACTACGATCACCACCGTTGCTCCTACTGCCATGGCTGTAGCCATCACAGCTAGCAATTCCCTCTCCACTGCCACCACTCCAACAACTACTTCTTCAACAGCTGCTCTAACTACTACAACTACTCCTACCACTACAGCAGCTCTATCCACTACAACTGCTTCTACTCTTACCACTACAACTACCCCAACGGATACAACTGCTCTTACAACTACAACTACTCCCACCACTACAACTACCCCTACCACAACCACTACTACAACAACTACCCCTACCACTACCACAACTACGCCAACCACTACAACTACCCCAACAACTACTACAACAACTGTATCCACTACAACACCTGGTAAGTATTTGTCCTGATTTTGTCTAACATACTCCTGATGTGAACTTATTTTTTTGTGTGGAATTATGTAAAAATTTCAATTTAAAAATCTTTTTTTATAACTTACAAATTATTGCAATGCGCACAAATTTGCAACTTTTATTGATGATTTTTTTAATTTATCATGTAATGCAAACAAAATGATTCAATTTTAATATAATTATTTTTGTTCTTTTAGTACCATACGATACTCTCTCAGGCTTCAGCAGCTACCATGTCTACTTCTTAGCTTACTCTGGCATTGATGCGGAGGCCAAGTGCATATCTGATGGGGCCCATCTTCTTATCGTGGAAAGTGTTGCTGAATTGGACGCTGTGTGGACATACGCCACAAGCAAGTATTTGGGCGGTGGTTGGATACTGATGGGTTACAATGATACTGCCGTTGAAGGAACCTGGAGAACTAATCGAGGTAATTCATTTATTGTGTGTATAATAATTATTGAAATATTCATGTGACGGTACTTCAATCGTTTGTATAACAGTAAATAACCTCAGATATAGTTAAGATGAGGCAGGTGTGCTCATTTTACTCGCTTTAAAATTTTTTAGCCATTTTAGTCACATATTATGTTGGAAGTTTTACATAATTATGTACTCAAATATTTTGCAGTCATCTATTATAGCACTTTTCCGTAAATGAATTACAGAAAATAACTAACATTACATTTTCTAGAATTTATTCTGTTAAAATAATCAAAAACACGTAAGTTATTTCACGTTTTCTGACTGATCTATGATAAATGTTGTAAATCTGATTTAATAAAGGAGTACTTGTCCATTATTATCACATATTAAAATTGTATTCAGATGTTTTGATTTATGGCTGCATGAAAGGAAACGGGCCGAGTATCAAATCAGTCCAACTTCCTCTTATAATTTGAATTTTGTTTCCTTTGTTTACATAATTTTCGAGACTATTTCATTTTTGGGTGCAGCGTGCAGCGTGTGCACCTTAAACGAACTGATGACTTTGGTATTTGTATTTGATTTCGAAATAGGGGTGTATTGAAATAACGGACCTTAAGCAATCATTAATATCCAAACCTTTAAACACACATTTTTTTTGTGTGATAACACTAAAGTAATAACAATAAAATATAAACAAAATTAGGATTACATAATACATCGTTTAAAATAAAAAACATGAATTGATTATAATACTTATACATACACATTATACAATATAATACACACAATAATGAAAGAATTCTGAATGTTAATTGCCAATACAAGTATAAAATTAACACTTATGGCAAAAAGCAAAACGAAGAACATAAATATAACGAACATTATGTAAAAGAGAATCAAAAGAGAATACAAACACGTTTTGTAATCCGCTGCTGGTTCTTAAATTCGAGTGAATTTGTGTAACAGTTATGATGTATTTATCTTCAAGATCTAATTATTATGTTGAACGTAATTGTGAATACCTTTGAAAGCTATTGTCGGAAATCACTGAATTATGAAGGATTCACACATAATGAAAACTTTTCTTAGTGAGGATTCAGATTTTCATCCTTATTAATTTATCTACTATACATACTTCAATAATAATAAAAATAAATTATATTTGTAATACTTTCATTTACAGGGGATGCCATGAATCTGGCAAATACTGGCATGAAATGGGATGCTGGTAACCCAGACAACTATGCTAATAACGAGGACTGTATGATAATCTACAGGGACTTGAGGGTTCTTAATGACGTTCCCTGCGCTGGATATTTATATTATTTCATTTGTGAGAAGTAATGATATCCATAATATTTCATCCTTGTCAATTATAACCACTTCTTTTGAAAAGTTTTTGTTATAAACTCACATAGTTTATCAGTTGACGGTTTAATAAATGCATAGATTTTATTGGGCAAGCACGAGCATTTTAGGATAATATGTTATGGCAATGGAAATATGTATTAAATTCACTTTTAAAATGCCAAAATAATGTTTTTTCACAGTTGAATATACCTTGTAAGAAGTAAGTTATGATTTTAAATCACGCGTTTCAGATTTCAAAACTATTATGCATTAATTGATGTTTTCCGTGGATGTATACATATTATTGTTAATTTTGTGTTTTCTTATGTATGTAACCAAATATGGAACTTGTGTAAAATATTCAAATAAAAGATCTAAATTAATGATGACAATTGTATTCTTAAATTTGATTACGGCCTTCCAAATCTCCAGCCAGAGTAGGTTCCCCGAAAGTCCGCTAGGAAATTAGGTTGACCTTGATTATGACCTTGGCTTTACCGATGGATTGTCTAGATCGTCACGTCAGCAACGACGTTTTCCTATTAAATACAACAGAATTGTTCACAGAAAATTTTTAATTTCGTCATCTTTTCCACAAAAATTACTCAAAATCTCATTTTTAATGTTAACGTGTGCCAACACAATATCAAACGGATGAAAAGATACAAATATCGCTACCATCTTTGTTTTAACGATTCCCTGGACAATATGAAGTTTGGTTTTTGGTGCTTTTCCAATCTTGATTATGTTATATCAGAATAACCAATCTGCATTGTTTCATTGCTTGATATGAATCTTCATACAAAGGATTTTTAACGATCGTGGTGTAGATAACATTAGATATGACCCTTATTCCGACCAGAGAATATACTATAAAGTGAAGTTTTTCTCCTAGCATGCTACATGAATTGAAAGTGTGAACACTATCACAGGTAGACTTTTAGTCTCTTACGTATATGTTTGTTGACAAGCTACGTATATTTCAGTGTCACCATGGTTAAGAATTCACCATCGTTTTGCGCCTTGTTCGCAATAGTTGTCTATGTAAGTTTCTTTCTAGCTGGCTGAAAGATATGTATTAAATTTCTTTTCTTTTCTTTATTTTCTTTATTTTCTTTATTTTCTTTCTTTCTTTCTTTCTTTATTTTCTTTCTTTCTTTCTTTCTTTCTTTCTTTCTTTCTTTCTTTCTTTCTTTCTTTTTATTTATTTATTTATTTTATTTATTTAACGTCTATCCTATTCAGTTCAAAAACTAAATCTTAACACAAATACTTCTTTTGACTATGTGCCCTTTCACCATACCTATAACACAAATGTTAATTTTAATGGTGTTTGTTTGCGCCTGATGGTATCAAAATACACATTATTCAATGTGCTATGCTTTAAAGTGAACTAGTAGGCACTAGGTCCTTGTTTATCTAGTAAAGATGTTTGAATAGTATATAATTAGGGGTTAGCATTCGTTTGCAGTCCATGGCGTCATTCTCTTGTGAAATATTTATCTCTTGCTCTTTCTTTACCTGTTTTTCTCTAATCTTATAAAATATACAGTTCAGTCCACTACAACATGTGTTACTACCTATCACATTACTCAGTTCAAACAGTGTTGTAATTTAATTTCACATTGGATAAGTAATTTATTATAGGTGGTATTATGGTTTTAAATCATTACCATTTAAAATTATTGTCCATTTTAAAAATTATTACAAACTTTCCACCGATAGCATGCGGGACCCACAATTGAAAAGCTTAGAGCATTAGTGATCAATCTCACAAAAATTGATACAAAACACTGGTAAAAACAATGGTTCAAACAAAATATGTACAAACACCAATGGTTTCTGGTGTAGGCCACTAATGCTCTCAGCCCTTAAATTTTAGTAGTAATAACATTACACAATTAATATTTTATCTAATGCATTTACTTTAGCTTACAATAATCTATTTTTTTAATGAAAGAATGCTTTGTATGTGTCAAATTATATAATTTATTTATAACATGGTCTGAGTACATAAGACTGTTGTCTTAAAAAGGGTATTCACCCGTTAAACAAAAAAAAATATTTTATTCAGGTTATCTTCTAAAAAATTTATAATTTATTTTATTTATTTTATTTTATTTATTATTTAAAAATTTATAGAAAAATTATTCGGTCCGCCATTACCCGAAAAATATTGTCAAACTTGGTAATTTTCGAGCTAGGTCCCATCGGCAAAAATCTCCCATAAGAAATAACATGGGGACGATCTTTATGCCCCGTGACCTTGGAGGATTTTGATCCAAAAAAATATTGGCCATCATTGACGTACTCTACAGCCTTTTCTGTAAATTCTCTATATTTTGTTTTGTAATTTGGGCAAGTAGTTCGGTCAAAATATGCTGATTACCAAGATGGGGTGTGATTTTGGAATGCATATTATTTTTGCGTGTTTGAGGGTATATTTGGGCACAGTTTCAAGACACGATGTTATAAAGGGGCATTTTAGATTAGTACTATGCTCTAGTATCTATGTGAACCAAAAAAGATGCAGGTTAAAGCCGATTTTAGAAATTTCCAAAAACGCCAATTTTCGCAAATTTCTGGATCAAAAAAAATAAAAAAATTCGTGTTAAATCACAGTTACAAGATATAATTTTTTAAACTGTCATTTAAGTGTAGTATTGTGCTATAGATCACGTGGTAAAAAATATTTTTTTGGGTTTTTAGCCCCTTTAATAATTATTTAAAAATTTATAGAAAAATTATTCGTTACGCCATTACCCGAAAAATATTGTCAAACTTCGTAATTTTCGAGCTAGGTCCCATCGGCAAAAAATCTCCCATAAAAAATAACATCGGGACGATCTTTATGCCCCGTGACCTTGGAAAATTTGTATCTAAAGAGATATTGGCCATTATTAACGTACACGGTAGCCTTTTCTGTAAATCCGCTATATTTTATTTTGTAATTTGGGCAAGTGGTTCAGACAAAATATGCTAATTATCAAGAAAGGGTGTGATTTTGAAAGGCATATATTTTTTGCGTGTTTGAGTGTATATTGTGCACAGTGTCAAGACACGATGTTATAAAGGGCCATTTTAGGTTGGTACAATGCTCTAGTATAGGTGGAAAAATAAATTAGCAAGTTAAAGCCGATTTTAAAATTGCGGCGTTTTGGGCGTTTTTGAAATTATTGCTATATCAAATAACTTAAAAACTTTGATTATATCACAGTTACAAGATATAATTTTTTTAATTGTCACTTGAGTGTAGTATAATGCTAAAGATTATGTGATAAAAAATACTTTTTTGAGGTTATAGCCCCTTCAAGATTTATGTGGTAAACTTCTTACTCTAATTACGAAAAGAAAGTCTACATACCGTTATAAGCTTTGACAACCGTAAATTGATGTCTAATAAACAACAATTAATGTGTTATAGGAACTGATGATTATTTTCTCCATAGTTTGCAGGTGAAACTGCTGGTGGCGGCCATGGAGAAGGAGTGCTGGGAATGCGTCAACAATCTGCATCAATATCTCTCAAAGAAAAGATGGCGGTAAAGTAATAATGTTTTTGCTTTCGGAATTATTTATTATACTACTTTTGTCAAACAATTTAAGATGTTTTAAGTCTGACGATTGTGCCGTATAAATAACTTTCCTCGGAACATTTAGAGCTTGAGGTACTTTGTTTATGTAAATTATATTTTGTTCTTAAGCTTTCGTGATACATGTTGTATTTTATTAACTACTATGCTTTTACAGGAACCATGATGACGAATATGTATGTGTACAATTCCATTCCGATGTTTGGGAAAACATGGTCTTCCATGATTAATCCATTATTTTTTTACTTCAATTTCAATAATTACGTGGGCTAAAATCTGAAATATTCTGGTTCGAGTCAAAGAATTATGAAAAATTTGTTCCTTCTCAACTTTAATACATAATTTATTTGTACCAGCAATTGAAATCACATTTCCGTACAAACACCTCTGAACCCACCGAAAACATTAAATTGAGATACAACAGTTTACTAATCCCGATATATGCCGACAGTAGAAAATCACATGGTATATCGTATGTGGATTGCTGAAAATGAGGGTTTGCAAAGTCTATCGTTGCGTGCCAACTTATCACACGTTATTAATTTTGTATTCATTTTTCAAAGACCGTCCCAAATGTAAAATGTTAATGAATAAAATGCAGAAACTAAAAGGACTGGTATTTAAAAAAAAAATGTTGTCACAATCTTATCCAGTTTATTCATTTTATTGCGACTGAATTGTTTGTTCCACTTCAAAAGTAGTGGCGCTCCCTTAAAATTTTAATCCATCATTTGATCAATACGACAATGATCATATTATTGCATTCCGTTTTCGCTGATATAAATTTAAATGCAACGCAATTCGTCTACGTTGATTAATTAATTCATTACATTAGGTAAATCTTCGTTGTTGATCTGTATCACCAGGAAATGAAAGCGTCCCTTGCGTCATGTCCCCCACTGGAAATACCAAACGCAGTCGTCACCTGCTCTAATACCGTGAAGAAGGTGTCATCAGTGGTGGATTGCACCAAGAAAGCACCTAAGGGTACCAAGGCTACCTTCAAGTGTGCGCCTGGTTTTGCCACCAAGGACAAGCAGAAGGGAGCAGCCTGCTCTACTGGCCGCAAGTGGAGCAAACCTCCAATCACATGCGCAGTAGCACGTACGTTAAGGGGAATCGATCGCGTTTTTTTATTTTCTCAAATATTTAAGTAAAACAAAATACAGTGACTGGCTTTGAAACCTGAGGTTTCAAAGACATTCACAATATTTTGTCTTAGTTGCATATTTGAGAAAATAGAAAAACGCGATCGATTCGCCATAAAACTATTGTCTTTGTATATTTCTAGAGTTGTGATAGTTCATTAAATTTTATTGGTTTATTCAACAGAACTGTTTCAAAAGAGAAACGGTTGTGAAAAAATGAAAACTTTAAACTCGTAGTGGCCCATGGTTTTCTAATTACTACACTCAAGTTTGCAACAGTTTTGTCTGAATTGTTGTCAGGTTCATATGATGTTATATTTAATTAATTTATGAATTAAAAAATTAAATGAAAAATTGTAGTGAAAATACTAGGCGTGATTTGTTTTTTCAGTCCAAATTATTGATAGTACGTATCATGTTTGCGCTATTCGCCAATCAGTCGCACGGAAAGTGATAGAAGAAAAATGATAAACTTTAATTGGTTGAATGTGAGAGTTTGGATTGTTATGGGTCCTGTTTCATCTACGTACTACACAGAGATTCCTCTAAATTTACAGCAACGACAACAACAACAACAACAACAACAACCACAACGACAACAACGGAAGCAACAACAACTGGATTAACAGCAGCAGGAGCAGGCAGGAGCAGGATCAGGAGCAAGAGCAGGAGCAGGATCGGGAGCAGGAGAAGGAGCGGGAGCAGGAGTAGGAGTAGATGCAGGAGAGTCTGTGACGAGTGAAACATCACCTGATACAACTCTTGAAGCTTCGACTGATGCCTCTACAACCACCACCACCACAACCACTCCAACAACTACAACTACTTCAACAGCTGCCTCAACTACTACAACTACTCCTACCACTACAACTACTCCTACCACTACAACTACCCCTACAACTACTCCTACCACTACAACTACCCCTACCACTACTACAACAACTGTATCCACTACAACACCTGGTAAGTATTTGTCCTGATTTTGACCAACATACGCCTGATGTAACTCATTTTATTGTGTGGAATGATTAATGAAATTTAAAAATTTAAAAATCGTTATTATTTTTTTACTTGCAAATATAAAGTAAAGTGTCACGAAATAACGTTTAAATATTGAGTATAATTTTTGTTGTAACAGCAGAGATGGATCAGAGTTTATGATTAATTTGCCGTGGCATAGATCAACACATTTTAATTTATTGCAACACGAAGACACTTTATTGAATATATTTAGAACACATTTGTATTGAATAGTTAATACATTTTTTTTAGTAATTTAAAATTAATGTATCTTATTTATACTCATACTTTTAGTTATTTGTTGATATTGATGTTATTGGTTCACACAATCAACGTGAAAAATGAAATGTTCTTTCATATTATTTTTTATTTTTTAGTACTTATCTTTTTATTCTTGTATCATTGGTTAATGTACTAACAATATTGAACACTAGAATTTACGCACAAATTCGCAACTTTTATTGATGATTATTTTAATAAATCATGTGATGTAAACAATATGATGCAACTTCAATATTATTATTTTTCTTATTTTAGTTCCATACGATTATCTCGTAGGCCACAGCAGCTACCATATTTACCTCTTAGCATACTCTGGGATTGATGCGGAGGCCAAGTGTGTATCTGATGGGGCCCATCTTGTCATCCTGGAAAGTGTTGGCGAAGTGGACGCTGTGTGGGCATTAGCCACAAGCAAGGGTATGGGCGGTGGTTGGATACTGATTGGCTACAATGATACTGCCGTTGAAGGAACCTGGAAAACTAATCGAGGTAATTCCTTTAATGTGTTGCATACTTGTATTGAAATGTTCATAGGACGGTACTCAAATCTTTTGTGTAATAGTAAATAGAATTTACAGATAGTTGAGAGGAGGCTTTTTTACAAGTTTTTAAATTTTTTAGCCATTTAAGTTACAAATACTTAAAGTTTTATGAAGTTTGTAAAAATTGTCTTTGCGGGCATTATATTATAGCTCTTTTCCGTTAATTGATTATAAAAAATAAAATAAATAAAAATTACGTTTTCTAGAATAGAGTCTGTTAAAATGATCAAAAGCACGTAAATAGTTACATATTTAAGACTGATCTATCAACACATCAACAAACATCAAATCAAACATCAAATCATGCAGTCCTACTTCCTCTTAAGCATCATATTGCCAATTCTCAATATTGAATTTTGTTTCCTTCGTTTACATATTTTTCGATACAATTTCATGTTTGTGTATATCGTGTGGTACAAACGAACTTGACTTAGGTATGGGTATTAATTTTCGAAATATTAAAATAACGGACTCTAAGCACATTAATATCCAAACCTTTAAACACACATTATTGTGTGTGATAACACTGAAGTAATAAAAATAAAATATAAACAAAATTAGGCTGACATAATGCATCGTTTCGATAAAATAAACATGAAATGATTATATGGCTTAAAAATTATAATACACTTAATAATGAAAGAATTCTGAATGTTAATTGTCAATACAAGTAAAAAATTAGCAATTATAGTTAAAAAGCAAAACCAAGAACATGTAACGAATATTATATAAAAGATAATCAAAAGAGAGAAAAATAAATTTAAAAAACATATCTAAACGTCAAATTTAGTCTACATTACAATATGCAGATACACTTTCCTACTTATTTTTTTATCCGCAGCTGGTTCTAAGATTCGAGTGAACTTGTGTTAAAAGTTCTGATTTTTTTGTATCTTCAAAATCTAATTATTATGTTCAACGTTGAATACCTTTGAGAGCTATTGTCGGAAATCACTGAATTATGAAGGATAAATACAGAATGAAAACTTTCCTTAGTGAGAATTCAGATTCGCATCCTTATTTAGTCTACTATACTTAAATAATGATAATAAATGATTTGTAATACTTTCTTTTTTAGGGGCTGCTATGAATCTGGTAAATACTGGCATGGCATGGACATCAGGAGCGCCAGACAACTATGGTGGTAACGAGGACTGTATGACAATCTACAGGGACTCGAGGGTTCTTAATGACGTTCCCTGCGCTGGATATTTCTATCATTTCATTTGTGAGAAGTAAAAATATCCATAATATTCCAGCCTTGTCAATTACATGCACTTATTTTGAAAAGTTTTGGTTTAAAAAAAGTTATATAGTCAATCTGACGGTTTAATAAATGAATGCAGAGATTTTACCAGACAAGCACGAGTATTGGGACAATATGTCATGGCAATGGAAATATGTATTTAATCCAGTTTTAAAATAAACAATAACATTTTTCACAAATGAATACCTTATAAGAAGTAAAATGTTTTGATTTAAAATCACGTACAAGTTTCAGATTTGATAATAATTATGCTTTAATTTATATGTTAATCGTTGACGTTTTCATTTTGTTAATTTTGTGTTTTACACTGTATGTAATTAAAAAAGGAACTTGTGTAAAAATTTCAAATAAATCGTTACAATTATAGATGATGATTTTATTCTCAAATTTGATCATGGTCTTCCAAATCTCCAGCCAGAGTTGGTTCCCCAAAAGTCCGCTAGGAGATTAGGTTGACCTTGATTCTTACCTTGGCTTTACCGATGTATTGTCTAAGTCTATCCATTAGTACAAATACCGTGCTGCAGACATACCGGTCCCATTGACTCTACAGAAGGTGTGATGAAAGGCGTTGAGTACAAAACCATCACACAGACCGGGATCTGCCCCTTCACTGTCTGCATGATTCTAGTCTTTTCATGCACCCGGTAGCGGTTGGTAGAAATCAAATCTGCATCACTGTCACTTTGCCTCAATGATACTTAGATTGGGAGTCATTGTGGTGACACCGACAAGCCAATAAGATTTGCAATTGAAATGCGTCAAACCAAATACCATATCCAAGCAGATGAAGAGATTGAGATATCACCACAATTTTTCTATTATTTTAATGCTACCGGGAAAAGTATGAGTTTTAGGTTTTAAATTTTTCCTGTATTTCAAATTTAATATCAACATAAGCAATCTGCAATGTTATATTGCATTATGTGAATCTACATTGAAAGCACTGCAACGATTGTTCTAATTGATAACTCGCTCGCTCGATATGATAACATAGCCCCGGCCGTTACTGAGCTAATATAATATGTGGGTAATAAAGAAGACCGAACTACTCGTAAAGGCTCGCTCTGTCCGCAAACATTATCCTACGTTCAGATATTACTTCTCTCCATCTGGTTGAAGAGTTTCCCTCATCATGGATAAGGATTCGTTATCGTTTGGTGTCCTGTTTGTAATAATTGTTTATGTAAGTATCAAGTAAGGCTGACCTTGAAATATATTTCTGAACTTTGGAACCAATCTACTTGCTAATTACCAAGGTAGTACCAAAGTTCGGAAATTAATGTTCAAAGTATTAAGTTAGTTAAATTATTAAACAATTACACAAATAATAATTTTACAACAATGAATAAGTACAATAATTATTGAAGAAGGTGCAGTAAAAACAAACAAGATTATTGCTTAGTAGTTCGTTATGTAATTAAAAAGTTCTGTATATTTTTCAGAAATTATTGTTTATATTTTTAGGTGAGTATTTTAAGGAACATTGTTTAAATGTATTGAATATGATAACGAAGTGCACTGTCTCTTCCTCCTCGAATGTGTTGTATTCTTCCGATTGCTGTCTGATGTCAGACAATCCTCGTAGGTTCAGTTTGGTCTTGTAACAAATCAGTTTTGTACTATCTATGTTCATTTATTAATTTTTTCGACTTATCTTCTTCCCAATTTGTGTATTTTTTTTTCGCAACTTAACTTCTTGTTTCATCACGGTTTTATAAAATTGTTTAAACTGTTCACTTTAATTTAATGACATCCAACCAATTCGATTCAATCAGATTTATATTTAAAAATATGTTTATGAACAAGCAAACATATATAAAAAAAACCTAAGTAATGGCTTGCATAAAGGCTTGCAGAAAAGTTCTACAACTAGGAAAACGCTTAATCGCGCGTTGTTGATTGAGCTAATATGGTGAATTGAGCTGCCATGTGTGTTTGGCGGATTTCTGTTGTTCTGTGAAAAAATCAGAACTTGTGAATTTTTTTTTTAATTAAATTCAATTAATAAAAATTAACTTTTTTTTTAATTAATCGTAATTTGTAAATAGGAAAAAATCGTATATTGAATTTGCATAAGAATAATTATTTTTGACGGCACAAATTTACACGAATATATTAATCTTAAATAAAGGTTCTGTGAACAATCATATAATACGATAAAGCATTAGATGTTATAACAGAAGAATTAAAAAATCGTAAATTGCATTTTCATAGAAATACATTATTGATTACGCTCAAATTTCACAGATATATCAATTATAAAATTAAGTTCTGTGAAAATAATTACAAACGGATAAAGCATTAGGAAATTTTAAATCGAGATTTTTTTAAAAATCGAAAAAAATTCGTAAAATTGCGATTTTCATGAGAATAATTTTTTCGAATGCGCTCAAAAACGTGCAGTATCTTAGTTCAGAGATTTCGAAGCATCCATTAAATTTCATCGCAATCGAAATTCGGTTTAGCCGGAATTGTGTTAACAGACAGTAAAAAATACAGAAAGAAAGAAAAAAAAAAAAAAATTCCAGGATTTTTTTCTCACAGGTAGTGAAAGAAATCTCGCTTCGCTCGCTACGCTCGCTTACGCTCATCCAAAACACATAGAATTTGGTTTGATTGAACATATTATTATTAAAGAAAAAAATGCTTCTTCACTACCTACCGATATTAACATATGGTTTCTGATAGACTTGACAGAAGAAAAGGCATTTCAGGCAGCTCAAATATTATTATAATAGGCCTAACTGAATAGGATAGACGTTAAATTAATACATACATAAATAAATCCGCGGGTAGGCAGGTGTGTCCTTGTTGGTCAATATAAAAATTAGTGTGATAAGGAAGAAAGTGGGAGTCGAGATACTAAAATTCCAGATGGGGAAGGATTGTCTGCCTTGATACCAATAAGACGAATGAAGAATATAATCCCAAGCAAAGTGGGAAGACTTCGAGACAGACGGCAAGACCAAGTACAAGCAAATGTGAAGGAAAAAGGAAAGGAGAGGAGTGGATATTGTTTGGGAAGTAAAAGCGATTGTGTGAGAGCAGGAAAAAGTGTAGAGAGAGTGTGTGTTGTGAGAAGATAATGATGGAGAAGGTGAAGTTTAGAGCTTTACAGTTCGGTGCTGATTCTGTGACGCCCAATATCAACGATCTCGGATAATAATGTCAAACAAATTGTATCGAAATGTCTACATTTCGTTAAACAATTTATAAAATATTGAATAATATAATTTTAAAAAATATATTTATAGTGTTCGTTTATTAAAATAAGGTGTTTATAGATTTTTTCGAATTTGTATATTAGTGGGATGGTTTTATAGTTATTTGGTTCATTATTAAGACGGAATACACTTTTATGAAATCAGTACCGTGATCCTGGCAATGTTAATTTGTACAGATCTGGGTTCAATATAACGTTGGAGATTACGTATAATGATATTAATTAATCATAAAGATTAGAAAAACAGATAGAAACTGACGCAAGCGTGCTGTTCCACGAAATAAAGCCATTGTTCTATCTCTCCACACATGATGACAGTGGTTGCTCTATCTCTACATACAATGATGTTTGGAGACTAGATCTGTCTGTGACACTCTTCTGTGTTGTTTTTCAATAGAAGAGTTGATAACGTGGATTGTAAAAACAACTGGTTACTGTCTGTTTTACTAACTATAATTTAATTTCAAATTTCAAATACATTGAACATGATATAAAATAGCTATTTAGTGCTTCCAATAAATATCTATAACTTTGTATAAATGATGGTGACATTATATGAATATACACGATTCTTTTAAAATGTATTGTATGCAACGTTTACTGGTAGCATTTAACCTTAGCTCAATATTTGCCGTCATTGAGTATCTAGCCAATTACAACTATATATAAAACTCTATATTAAGAGGTGCGTGAACTTGGCACCCCCACTTTGCGCACTAATTCTGTCACTAGTCAGACTTTTTAGTGCTCAATTAGTGCTTTCTTACGCACTCGGGCCCAGAATTAGTGCACGGTTAGTTGAGGAATGAATTACTAATTAGTGTTGGGGGTGCCAACTTCACGCTGCACCCCCACTTCGACCACTAATTTCTAAAACATTGTTCCTCGAATTAGTGCTTAATTAGTGCTTTCGTCCACCGAATCCCATAATAAGTGCACTTCCGGTTTGGTTCCCGCGACGCGGCGTCTGTTGGTGTGCAGCACCCCCACTTGCTTTTTTAAAAAAATTTTTTTTACATATATTTAGTATTTTAATTAGTGCTTTCGATCCGACTGTTCCGCATAATTAGTGCATTTTCCGGTTTGGTTTTTGCGGCGAGGGTCTGTTGGGGGTGCAGCACCCCTATTTTGTTTTTTCAAAAAAAAATTACATATATTAAGTGCTCAATTATTTGCTCTCGGTCCCACCGTTTGACTTTAATTGGTGCACTTCCGGTTTGGTCACGGGCGACTCGACGTCTGTTTGTTTTCCTCCCAAACAGGTTACTTTTTGTATGGATGCTCTGATCCCCAATGACAGCCCAAGTCTCATGATTCTGTGTGCACCAAAATGTAAACATTTACTTTTGACTACTATTGAAATTCATTTAAAACTTTTTTTGGGACGAGTGAGCTTTAGCAAAACGTAAGTCTTTCCTAACGCTATACTCGATCGGGCCTTGGCCAAGGGGCATTGTCTGTTAAATGTCTGTCTGTCTGTTTGTCCGGGCTCATACGGCCGAACGGCCAAATAGATTGAGCTGAAATTTTAAACAGACATCCGTGAAGAGGTAACTTAGACCTGCTAACAAAATGAGCACAATTCATTTCGATTTAAAAACCTACAAGAAATTATAAACTGTAAAATGGCCAAACATTTGGAGAAATTTTTTTAACGACTATGTGTTTCACTTTTGAAAAAATCACTGTCTCTTAGATGTTACTCGGTTTCGATGGAGGGAGTGGAAAAAAAAATTTTTAATGCCGTTATGCGGGACCAAAGAGTATCGAAATTTGCACGCTCAAGGTATCCCCAAATTCCGCTGGGAGATTGAGTAAAACCCTTTCAATCTTTACTCGTATTTCGTTACTGGCTATGTTTTACATTGTATTGTCACAGTTTATGTAGACTTGACTGCGTTATATGCATTTCAAAACATGTTTAATCATTTTTAAATTAAAATCCCGGAATTAAAAAACTTTTTCAAACAATTAAGGGGATTGAACGCAGGTCTCCCACATTCCGGAAACTAAGTCGTTTTCCTACGTGTTGGACGACCATTTGAGGCATTTTTAAAAAAGAACATCTTTCTGGTCGGGGTTCGAACCAAACACGCTCGCATACCCCAAATGTTGACAATGCATGATTTAGATAACTTTAAACCAATATAGTGACCCACCTATTAACCATTATTTGTAATTTGTCAATTTGCATGCCTTTTTTGTCTCAATTATTTTGATCTACATTCTGATTACTATCACCCCTAAGTAAATGTTTTTCAATAAAAATAACTAAAACAGACAAAAATGGATTATTTAAAAACGGGTGGGTGGAACTCAAATACAGCAATACGTCCTCGTTGTGAGTCCGGAATTTTTCAACCAAATCTAATCTACAATCTTGTTTTTGGGGTTATGTAAAAATGGCGCATTATGGGATTTCGTTTGACGTACCCAAAAAAATCCTATCATTTATACGTAATATTAATCATTTGAAAAATCCCCGAAACTTGAGGCGAGCTCTGCCGATCGTTTTGGGGACCTTTCTCCCTTGCCTTGACCACCACCCCAACGACGACGACCAAGACTACACGATGATGATCAAAAAAGATGACAACCATGACATGAGAACCCCCTCTTTCCTCCCCTACTCGTAGCTGGTTCTGACCAGCATGGGACTTTTAAATTTCCCCATAGGCTAGGCTAGAGTGCCAAACCGGAAGTGCACTAATTATGGGATTCGGTGGGATCAAAAGCACTAATTAAGCACTAAATATCTGTGAAAGAAATTTTTGAAAAAAAACAAAGTGGGGGTGCTGCACCCCCAACAGACACCGCGCCGCAGGGACCAAACCGGAAGTGCACTAATTGTGGGATTCGGTGGGATCGAAAGCACTAATTAAGCACTAATTTCGAGGAACATGTGAAGGAAATTAGTGCTCGAAGTGGGGGTGCAGCGTGAAGTTGGCACCCCCATCACTAATTAGTAATTCATTCCTAAACTAACCGTGCACTAATTCTGGGGCCGAGTGCGTTAGAAAGCACTAATTGAGCACTAAATAGTCTGACTAGTGACATAATTAGTGCGCAAAGTGGGGGTGTCCAGTTCACGCACCTCGGTCCATGCCTCCCGTGTTCTAGGTCCAGCCTAGTCCATGTGTCCCCGGGGTCCCAGGTTCGGGCTGGTCCATGCCTCCCGGGGTCTAGGTCCAGCCTAGTCCATGCCTCCTGGGGTGTAGGTCCCGGCTGGTCCATGCCTCCCGTAGTCTAGGGTTCGGGCTGGGGCCATACCTCCCGTGATCTAGGTCCGAGCAAGTCCATGCCTCCCGTGGTCTAGGTCCGGGCTGGTCCATGCTTCCCGTGGTCTAGATCCGGGCTGTTCCATGCCTCCCGTGGTCTAGGTCCGGGCTGGTCCATGTCTGCTGCAGCTTACGGACGGGTATGTCCATACATCCCACGGGTGTATCCCTGGGGTGTGTGTGTGGCTCGTAGCCCAGCAGTCGGCGTCTCTCCTGTTGAAAGATCAAGCCTCCGAAACGGCCACCCATCCTTCTGCTGACCACGCTCGATGCTGCTTAACCTCCACGCCCGGACCGGTCTCCATCGTATCCATCTGGCTGCCGGCTGCTGACGAAAGCTGATGTAAATTTTTTCCACATATTTTACAGTCATTTCATAACCACAGGGGAACCCAGACCCTGTGACAACACTGGGCACGTGTATGAATGTTCATCATGGCTTTACTTTGCAAATAATTAGTGGTAACTATTGTTTTTTAATGTATTAGTAAGTTCACATTTACTTTAACTATAACTTCTGCATCACCTACATCAAGCAGTCGTTACAGCATATTAGCAACGTATTTGCATGCCACGCAAGAGTACAGGGTTCGATCCCTGCCTGAACACTTTTTTATTTGTGTTTTTTTTCTTAATATTGTATTTTTGTCACGCACGCCGTTATGTTTTACTTAATGTGACCACGTGCTTATAGTATTTTAGCAGTTTATATTGTTGTATTGTATATTATTTAGTTCACATTTACTTAAACTATAACTTCTGCATCACCTACATCAAGCAGTCGTTACAGCATATTAGCAACGTATTTGCATGCCACGCAAGAGTACAGGGTTCGATCCCTGCCTGAACACTTTTTTATTTGTGTTTTTTTTTCTTAATATTGTATTTTTGTCACGCACGCCGTTATGTTTTACTTAATGTGACCACGTGCTTATAGTATTTTAGCAGTTTATATTGTTGTATTGTATATTATTTAGTTCACATTTACCTTAACTATAACTTCTGCATCACTGATGTCAAGCTGTCGTCACAGCATATTAGCACTGTATTCGCATGCCACGCAAGAGTACAGTGTTCGATCCCTGCCTGAACAATTTTTTTTTTGTGTTTTTTTTTACTAAATATTGTATTTTTGTCACGCACGCCGTTACGTTTTACTTAATGTGACCACGTGCTTATAGTATTTTAGCAGTTTACATTGTTGCGTTGTATATTATTTAGTTCACATTTACTTTAACTATAACTTCTGCATCACTATGTCAAGCTGTCGTTACAGCATATTAGCAACGTATTTGCATGCCACGCAAGAGTACAGGGTTCGATCCCTGCCTGAACACTTTTTTATTTGTGTTTTTTTTTCTTAATATTGTATTTTTGTCACGCACGCCGTTATGTTTTACTTAATGTGACCACGTGCTTATAGTATTTTAGCAGTTTATATTGTTGTATTGTATATTATTTAGTTCACATTTACTTTAACTATAACTTCTGCATCACTAATGTCAAGCACTTGTCACAGCATATTAGCACTGTATTCGCATGCCACGCAAGAGTACAGGGTTCGATCCCTGCCTGAACAATTTTTTTTAATGTTTTTTTTTTACTTAATATTGTATTTTTGTCACGCACGCCGTTACGTTTTACTTAATGTGACCACGTGCTTATAGTATTTTTTTAGCAATTTACATTGTTGTATTGTATATTATTACGTTCACATTTACCTTAACTATAACTTCCGCATCATCTACATCAAGCAGTCGCCACAGCATATTAGCACTGTATTCGCATGCCACACAAGAGTACAGGGTTCGATCCCTGCCTGAACACTTTTTTATTTGTGTTTTTTTTTCTTAATATTGTATTTTTGTCACGCACGCCGTTATGTTTTACTTAATGTGACCACGTGCTTATAGTATTTTAGCAGTTTATATTGTTGTATTGTATATTATTTAGTTCACATTTACTTTAACTATAACTTCTGCATCACCTACATCAAGCAGTCGTAACAGCATATTAGCAACGTATTTGCATGCCACGCAAGAGTACAGGGTTCGATCCCTGCCTGAACACTTTTTTATTTGTGTTTTTTTTTCTTAATATTGTATTTTTGTCACGCACGCCGTTATGTTTTACTTAATGTGACCACGTGCTTATAGTATTTTAGCAGTTTATATTGTTGTATTGTATATTATTTAGTTCACATTTACTTTAACTATAACTTCTGCATCACCTACATCAAGCACTCGTCACAGCATATTAGCACTGTATTTCCAAGAGTACAGGGTTCGAACCCTGCCTGAACACTTTTTTTTGTGTTTTTTTTACTTAATATTGTATTTTTGTCACGCACGCCGTTACGTTTTACTTAATGTGACCACGTGCTTATAGTATTTTAGCAGTTTACATTGTTGCGTTGTATATTATTTAGTTCACATTTACTTTAACTATAACTTCTGCATCACTGATGTCAAGCTGTCGTTACAGCATATTAGCACTGTATTCGCATGCCACGCAAGAGTACAGGGTTCGATCCCTGCCTGAACACTTTTTTTTAATGTTTTTTTTTACTTAATATTGTATTTTTGTCACGCACGCCTTTACGTTTTACTTAATGTGACCACGTGCTTATAGTATTTTAGCAGTTTATATTGTTGTATTGTATATTATTAAGTTCACATTTACTTTAACTATAACTTCTGCATCACTAATGTCAAGCTGTCGTTACAGCATATTAGCACTGTATTCGCATGCCACGCAAGAGTACAGGGTTCGATCCCTGCCTGAACAATTTTTTTTAATGTTTTTTTTTACTTAATATTGTATTTTTGTCAAGCACGCCGTTACGTTTTACTTAATGTGACCACGTGCTTATAGTATTTTAGCAGTTTATATTGTTGTATTGTATATTATTAAGTTCACATTTACTTTAACTATAACTTCTGCAGCACTTACATCAAGCACTCGTCACAGCATATAAGCACTGTATTCGCATGCCACGCATGAGTACAGGGTTCGATCCCTGCCTGAACAATTTTTTATTTGTGTTTTTTTTACTTAATATTGTATTTTTGTCACGCACGCCGTTACGTTTTACTTAATGTGACCACGTGCTTATAGTATTTTAGCAGTTTACATTGGTGCGTTGTATATAATTTAGTTCACATTTACTTTAACTGTAACTTCTGCATCACTGAAGTCAAGCACTCGTCACAGCATATTAGCACTGTATTCGCATGCCACGCAAGAGTACAGGGTTCGAACCCTGCCTGAACACTTTTTTTTGTGTTTTTTTTTACTTAATATTGTATTTTTGTCACTCACGCCGTTACGTTTTACTTAATGTGACCACGTGCTTATAGTATTAGCATCTTGCCCTATGCGTCAAAGATACTCGAAAATATACTAAACAAACAACTAACAAAATTCTGTACAATCCATAACCTTATACCTGCATCACAATCAGGGTTCAGGGCTTTTCATAGTACTACAACAGCATTAGCCAACATAACAGACGATATCATTAGAGCCAGTGACAAAGGTCAGGTAACAACAATGGTGATGCTAGATTATTCCAAAGCTTTTGATACTATCGATCACACACTTTTACTTGCAAAATTCTCATATGTTGGCATATCCAATTTAGCACTTTCAATATTGAAAGACTTTATTACGAACAGGTCACAAATTGTCATGTCAAATTCCAAACTTTCAGGGCCTAAATCAATAGTTAAAGGAGTACCACAAGGAGCAATCTTAAGTCCTTTAATGTTCACACTTTACACATCAGACCTAATGAGGACTAGGTATAATGCTCATTATTATGCAGAGTTATAATGTGACCATCA